>CM021109.1:316093723-316178997 GCA_007115665.2 Sequoiadendron giganteum
GTTAGGAACAAATCAGAATTTTCAGACCAACACAGAAAAAAAATTCAGTTTGAACTTGTAAGGGTTCTTACAAAATGCCCTTCCAATCTACAAGGCAAAGCACAAACAAATATTGTTAATGATGATCCATCATGTTGTCCTTGGCTTAAGGATAAGAATCTATAATAAATGTCAAATTTTGGTATTTAATGTACATAAAAAGCTTCAAAATGGACAGTCAAAACTATCAAAAATACTCTCAACTCAATATTCATCTCTGTGAACATCTCAATTAGTTCCTTATAATATAGTTAAATGGCAGCATTTAGAACCTGTCAACAAACAGAAGGTTGACCATTTATTAATTGAGCATCTAACCAAACTCAATAATCCGTTACATGTTAGTCAATCTGATAAAATCTAAATCTGCTTGTCTATATGGTGCAGAACTGATATGGCTTCAACAGCAATCAGTTTGTTTACAACAAATGGTCTAAAACATTGCTTCACCAAATGCAATTATAAGGATATATAAACCACCATGAACTACAGATGGTCTAAAACGCATTTGCAAAGTTTAACACAAGCCAGCACATGCATACGGAATCATGGCATGTTTTTCATGTTTTTAATATGCAGGTCACTCATTGAGAGGATTGTAAAATTAACTGGAGATAAAATGGACGAAGGCTGTGCCAAACAAATAATTGGAGCAAAATTGTAATATGTAAATAACCAGAATGGGCACGACCTTTCTTATTTACATTGTAGCACACAAAAGCATATTATTCATTCATGAAAAAATCACAAAAAGAAACAATTATTATTCCAAATGAGACCACAATACTTGGATTTTGTCAATGGTGGCTCATGATAGCAGAATAACTACAATTGCACAAATTATAAATGTAACCGTTACTTAACAATATAGACAGCAACCTTTTCCATACTAATTACACACTATAATCAAACGGCAACAAGCTATATTACAAACTACTTAAACTTTTCCATCTCCTCTGGACCACAAAATGATTCAGAACATATACCATATGTGTAACAAAACCTATTCTCAAAAAATGATAACTACACTGCATTGGGGTACAAATGAACCCAGCTTTCGATACATCAAAAAACTGTACCTAAGAAATGGTAAGAACAGATCCAATTTTGTTCCTACCAATCTGCAGAGACTGCCGTAGTTTCTACAAATAAAGATTCGTTACAGGGAACACATCGCCAATTATGCTGCAAGGACTATGATGATAATGAGCAATACAACACCAAAAATTACCAGCAACAAGCATGCCTGCATGATGCAAGGTATGTTAATGTTATGATATTGTGCTGATACATTGTCCTTAAATAACAGAAAGTGCATGTGAAATGGTAACAAGATACTTACCAAAGATGAATTAGATTTTTGGGTTTTAGATGCCTTAACCAGTTGACTTTTAGCTTGAACAGTTGCAGAGTAAGAGCTCTCAATGTTAGAGTCGATATCATCTGGATCAGCAAATCAATCATCAGCTTTTTTTAAATTGGCTTTAACCATAAGAAAACAAAATCAACTAATTCAAGAAATGCACTCTTCACCTATCATCACTCCTTGCTCATGAACTAGAACCGCAAGATCCTTGAAAATTTCATTGACTTCTCCAATTTGCTGCTGAATCTCCTTTATCCCTTGCTCCCGTTCTTCAATAATGGCTTCATTAAACACAACTTCATTCTCTAACTGAAGAACTTCCTGTCTGCATCATTTCCAAGTCATATGGATCATGAGAATCTTAGAAGTTTTCAAAATAATGCAAATAGTAATGCAGTCAAATCAAATTGCATAAAGTGTTTGAGCAAATAAACTAAGATATCATTCTAGCAAATAAAATACAGGTGAAAATGTTAAGAAATTGAAATTGCATGAGTGCAAGCGAGAGTAAAAACTAACGCATGTATGGGTCCATTAATTCCACATAAATATTGATGACACTGAAAATAGCACTTGAGAAAGCTCAAGACTAGAAAGCCAATTAATATGCAATCTATTGCTTCCTAACGTGATAATTCTTTGAAGTCTTCTCACTTAATATAATCAACTGATAGAAATATTGTTCCCAGATTTTATGCTTCCCTGTCTCAGTCAAAGGACGTGGAGGCTTAATAAAGTTTGCAAGAAATGTAAGTTTGGTGAAAGCACTACATTATTTATCAATTATGTTCAAGACAAATAAATGTTGGTGGGAAAGGCAGTTTTTCATCGTTTGGTTGAAAGTTGCTTTGTGAAGTGGACAGAAATAGGGAACTGTGACAAATCACAGAGGCTCAAAAGTGATCGCATATTCAAAAGTCAAGAGAAAAATTGCCAACCGCATAGCCAAATCAGAGTACACACACAATATAGAAACCAGAATCCACTCAGACAAAATACTTAATTGGTTTTACCAGGACTACATGGGGAAACATCCCCGCCCGTCCCCCAAGGGGTCCCCAGGACAGCAGGAGGGCAGGGAACATGAGAAATCCTTTGACTGTCCCAGGAATGTCCAGAAATCCCAATGGCAGAAAAAAAATCAGTTAACATTTAAAAACATAAAAAGGATGTGGGGTGCTGAGACCACTTTTGCAACCCAAAACACAACCAACTAAACTCATTGCCCTAAAACATATCTTGCCCAACTAAACATATCTTGCACTATCAAACCTTAAATCAGATTGATGGTGGAAATGAGCCACTTTATGACATTTAGGAGTGCCTGGGATGCACATTCAAAGCAAAAGGAGCGAGTGCCTTAGGGCCATCAAATTAAAACTTAGATCAATAGCAGTGAAGAACTTTTCAAAGCTCTTTGCAGAAGCTTTTGAGCATGTGCTGCAAATTACATTAAAGGTTTTGCAGGTTGATAGATCTCGGAAGAGAGCAATGGCTGGGAAGCTATTTCATAGCCAGCTGAGTGTAAGAACAAGTCAACAGCTTGAAAATCTATTAATATTTTTCATATGACTGATACGAACAAGTCATCATAGATGCCAAAATCCACAATGATACTGAGGTCTTTTCAGGCATGGACCTTTTATATTGCAAAAAAGACCTTTAAAGTGTTGGATAAGGCATTTTAAAAGTTTTGACTTTAGCTTAACCCGTGTGAAGTTAACTGAATTAAAAGGCTTAGATATGTGAAAATTTTAGTACAACTACAAGAAAATTTTAGTACAACTTTATAGATGAAACTTTATGTAACTTTCACATCCAGGTTCTGTTTTGAACAAACCAATACTCAATTTCTGGGTTTGATGATGTTTGTAGGGCTTCTAGGTGGCACCGAAATGGAAGTTTTATAACACATCTGCTAGAGGCTATTAGAGTTGAAGGTATTGACCCATGTAGTTGTGTACACATTTATTAATGGCTTCCTATCTACAAGTGTGGTGCTATATTTGATGTTTATGAGAAAAATTTATTTCACTGACACCATGGGGGTGATATACCCTTAACCCACCCATTATACAATAAACTGACTAATTACTAAACTTATTTTAGATATTATCTATTTGACCCAATATAACTACCATCATTATGCATGGTATTGATTTAAGGTGGCTTCGGTCAGATATAAATGATGATTGCATTTATGCATCATCATCATTTATATGTGATCGAAATTACTTATCAAATAAATAACTTCTGAAAGTAAGAGATTCGAATTTCTGAGCATGAATAAAATTTGAATTATAAATGATGATCGAACTTCATATTATATAAACGTAGGATGATAAATTCATGCGTATGTTTTATGTTAGAAACCCACGCCCTCAAAAGACACGTCCTCTCATGGGGCGCGTCTCTCCTTGAAGGAATGTCTCTCCTTGAAGGAGTGTCTCCTCCTACAAGTATAAAGCATGATGACAATCTTCTATTGTAGACATTGAAATCGATAGATGTTCTGCAATCAGAAGATCTGAAACAAAACTTTAGAAATCTGACTTAGAATTAATACAAGTAAATTGAGATCTAGGATTTACTTATTCTCCCTTAGAAGATAATCTGATTAGATTTGATTGAATTTAACATGGTATCAGAGCCATGTTGAGAAAATCTGAATCAATTAAATAATCAGATTATTTAGGAAAATTGTATTTTTTAAAAAGAAATCAAGTTCACATCACATTCTTCATAATGTCAAGTGTGATCAGATTTGAAGACCGTCTTGAAGGTGCAATTTACTTCACATCATGGAAATTCAGAATCATGATGATTCTAAAAGAAAATAAATTAGACTCTTTTGTGAAAGAAAATAAGAGAGAACCAGAGGATGATCCAAAGAAAACTCAATGGATTGAGAACAATGAGAAAGCCATGAAAATCTTAGTAGATGCAGTTAGGGACCATATAGTACCTATTTTGTCAAAACATGAGACTGCATATACAATGTTCAAATCCCTTGAGAGCACCTTTGAAATAAACAACACCAGTAGGACTTTTGCATTAAAAAGACAACTCAACAATGTTCAAATAAACAAAGGAGAAACTATTAATGCATACTTCATGAGAATCACTGAACTAAGGAATCAACTATCGACAATTGGATACCAAATTGATAGCAAGGAGTTAACGCTGATAGCTCTAGGAGGCCTACCAAACTCATGGGAGTCATTTGTTCAAGGAATAAGTGCAAGATCTAAACTCCCTAAATTTGATAGGCTAAGAACTAACTGCTTACAAGAAGAAACAAGACTATCAACAAAAGACAAGACTATCAACAAAAGAAAACAAACAGAAACCCATAGATGAGGATATTCATGTGCTTAACACAACATCTAATAAAAGGGGTAAGAAAAATTCTTACAGGAAAGGATCATTCAAGAGAAAGAGAAATTCTTATGGAAAAGGATCATTCAAGAAGAGGAAAGACATTTCTCAAATACAATGTTTTAGATGTGATCAATATGGGCACTATGCAATGAAGTGCCCTGACAGAACAAAACAACAAGCATCCTTTGCTAAAGTAGGAAAATCAAATTCAGACCATGACTCTGAGAAATTTGTATTCTATTCAGCCTTATCAAGTCAAGTATCTAACAATATCAACAACTGGGTAATTGATAGTGGTTCTTCAAGGCACATCACAGGGTTCAGAGAACACCTAGACACTATGACTGAAGAGACTGATGAAGAAGTAACTATTGGGGATGATTTTGCACATCCTGTAAAAGGGGTTGGAACTTGCTCCATCAAATTGAAATCTGGTCTCTCCCTTCAACTCACTGAAGTTTTATTCGTACCTGGAATAAAGAGGAATCTAATATCCATCTCTGCTCTTGAAGACAATGGATATAGGGTTACCTTTATGGATGGGAAATTTTTGGCATGGCCTAAGAACTCAACTATAAAGAAAGCTCAAACCATAGGTATAAGACAAGGTTATCTTTATAAACTGTGCAATGAAGTCAAGCAAGCCCTTACCCTTGATACTTATGATTCAAATGAAATTTGGCATAGAAGATTAGGACACCTTCATTTCCGTGCCCTACCCTCTGTGGAAAAACTAGTAACAAGATTGCCTAAATTAAAACAAACTCATGAAGGAGCTTGTAAAGGGTGTGCCCTAGGAAAGAATACAAAGGGATCCTTCCATAATAGTTTGAGTAAGACCAAAGAAGTGTTAGAACTAGTTCACTCTGATTTGTGTGGACCTATGTCTATACCCTCCATGGCAGGCTTCCTATATTATGTAATATTTATAGACGACCACTCTAGGAAGACCTGGATTTATTTTCTTAAGTGTAAATAGTCAATGGAAATCCTTAAAAGGTTCAAGGAGTTCAAAGCTCTCACTGAAAACTTTTCTGGAAAGAAAATCAAAATTCTTAGGACAGACAATGGGAAGGAATACACCTCTGAAATATTTAAGGAATTATGCATAAATGTTGGAATTAAGAGGGAGTTTACAGTAGCCTACAACCCTCAACAAAATGGTGTTGCTGAAAGGAAAAATAGAACCATTGTAGAAGCTGCAAAAGCAATGTTGTTTGACCAAAACATAGAAACCTCATTCTGGGCAGAAGCCTCTAGGACTGTTGTTTACATCCAAAATAGATGTCCTCATTCCCATCTAGACAACAAGACTCCTGAAGAAGCTTTCACGGGTATAAAACCTGACATTAGTCACTTAAGGATCTTTGGCTGCCCAGTCTACATTCATGTACCGAAAGAAAAGAGATTCAAATTAGAACCTTCTGGAAAGAAAGGGGTATTTGTGGGATATAGTGAGACCTCCAAAGCCTACAGGATATTCATACCCGGGCAGAAACAAATTGAACTAAGCAGAGATGTCATCTTTGAAGAAAACCTTGCATTCAAAAAGGCAAGGAGTTCAAGTGAGATAGAAATTCATACTTCCCCTAGAACCTTAGAAGTGGGACCTACTCCTGAGATTCAGAGGGAGTATCCTGAAGAAACAATAAGTGAATTTCAATCTGGTTTAGAAGAAAATCCAAATGACAACAGCAAGAAGAGACCACTTTGGGCTACGAAAATGATTAAAGAAGCTGAGAATCATGCAGCAACCAAGGGAACCTTTAGGGAAAGTAAGAGACCCAAAAGGTTCTCTAGCTATGTTGCCCTAATGAATGAAATCTTCAATTCAGAACCCACCAGTGTTACGGAAGCCTTCAAACATCAAGTATGGAAGGATGCAATGACAGAAGAGTATCAGTCCATTTTGAAAAATTATGTATGGGATATAGTGCCTAGACCAAAAGAGAAATCTGTTGTTTCTTCCAAATGGCTCTTCAAAATCAAACATGCTGCTAATGGCAGTATAGAAAAACACAAGGCACGCTTTGTGGCCAGAGGTTTTTCACAAAAGGAAGGCATTGATTATGAAGAGACATTTGCACCTGTTGCCTAGTACACATCTGTGAGAGTAGTGATAGCTATTGCAGCAGCTAAAGGCTGGAAGATCCATCAAATGGATGTGAAAACTGCCTTCCTAAATGGGACCATTGAAGAGGAAGTCTATCTAGAGCAACCTGAAGGTTTTGTGATACATAAACCTGAATCACATGTATGCAGATTAAAGAAAGCTCTATATGGACTTAAACAGGCTCCCAGGGCCTGGTATGAAAGAATTGACAGCTATCTCTTGGGACTAGGATTTTCCAAGAATGATGCAGACCCAAATCTTTATTTTAAGGTAATTAAAGGTGATATGCTAATAATTATTTTATATGTTGATGACCTACTGATAACAGGAGAAGATCACCTCATTGCTCAAGGAAAGAAGGATCTAACTTTAGAATTTGACATGAAAGACTTGGGCATTTTACATTACTTCCTGGGTTTAGAAGTCTGGCAAAAATCAGATGGCATCATACTAAATCAAGGAAAGTATACTATTGATATTCTGAAGAGATTTGGAATGTTGGATTGTAGACCCATGTCTACACCTATGGAAACCAATCTTCACAAACTAAAAGAAGCAGCAGCAGAATCTAAGTTTGCAGATTCCACTCTATATAGACAAATGATTGGATCATTGATGTACCTGGTTAACACCAGACCTGATATTTGCTATGCAGTGAATGCTTTAAGCCAGTTCATGTGTGAGCCAAAGGAAATTCACCTTATGGCTGTGAAACACATATTGAGATATCTTCAAGGCACTATTGGATATGGTCTTCTTTACAGAAATGACCAACTAGATCTACATGGATACTCTGATTCAGATTGGGCTGGAAGTGTAACCGATCGGAAAAACACATCAGGATGTTGCTTCAATTTAGGATCGGCTATGATCTCTTGGATCAGTAGGAAACAATCTTCAGTAGCACAAAGCTCGACAGAAGCTGAATATATTGCCACCTCTATGGGGGCACGAGAAGCAGTATGGCTCCGAAAACTACTAGTGGGGCTATTTGGTGAGCCCTTGAATCCTACCGTTATCCATTGTGATAATCAGAGTTGCATCAAGCTTTCAGTAAATCCAATATTCCATGATAGATCTAAGCATATTGAGATCCCTTACCACTATGTAAGAGACATGGTAGAAAGGAATGTGATCCAATTGGAGTATATTAGTACAAATGATCAAACCGCCGACATTCTCACCAAGCCTCTCTCCAGAGTTAAAGTTGAACACTTAAGGAAGAAACTTGGTATGGTTGAAATGTAATTTGATATTATGATTGAATTTCAAATTGTTTAGTTGTACTAATATATTTAAAGATGTTTAATGTGTAAACTCTTTTGTCATGTGTGTGACTCCATGACTTTATGGGCCCTCTATCCCCCTGTGTACATTATTGAAAGGTGACGATCTTTCTAATAATGAACACTTGTATTTGACATTGTAAAGTGACGACTCTACAATGATGTGTTGAACTATCATGATAGATATCATGTGACTTGATATCTGTGGACATATCATGATAGTATCTCGTGGACATCTTGATAGTTATCATGTGACTTGATATAAAAATTGAAGATCATTATGTTCCCTATGAGATAATCATGGCTATATTTATATATATCCGTGGACATGCCATGAACTATTATGGTAGACATCATATGATTTGATGTCAGTGCACATACCATAATAAAGATGTGTTATGAAGAATGTCATGTGACTTGACAAACTATTGGAATCATACCATATCTTTGATATCACGTGTAAGGTGATATCTATTCTTACTTGTTTTAAAGTTATCTTCCCTAGCTAAGAGGGAGTGTTGATTTAAGGTAGCTTCGGTCAGATATAAATGATGATTGCATTTATGCATCATCATCATTTATATGTGATCGAAATTACTTATCAAATAAATAACTTCCGAAAGTAAGAGATTCGAATTTCTGAGCATGAATAAAATTTGAATTATAAATGATGATCGAACTTCATATTATATAAACGCAGGTTGATAAATTCATGCGTATGTTTTATGTTAGCCACCGATTAGTATCGGTTGACTAAAGGAAACCCGCGCCCTCAAGGGACACGTGCTCTCATGGGGCGCGTCTCTCCTTGAAAGCGCGTCTCTCCTTGAAGGAGTGTCTCCTCCTACAAGTATAAAGCATGATGATAATCTTCTATTGTAGACATTGAAATCGATAGATGTTCTGCAATCAGAAGATCTGAAACAAAACTTTAGAAATCTGACTTAGAATTAATACAAGTAAATTGATCTAGGATTTACTTATTCTCCCTTAGAAGATAATCTGATTAGATTTGATTGAATTTAACACATGGCAAAAGTCATGTACTCCATAATCCCATTTACATCGTAATATCATATGCCTGTGTACATGAAAGCTAGAGTTCATTCACTATCAAACAAAAACTTTGCATTATGCAAGAGAAGCAACAATTGTCCCTTATTTGTTGGAGAAATACTTAAGAGTTAGACAAGAGAAGGTGCTGCCGCCATTCCTCTCAAGCTCTCTTTCCATATGGAAGCATAGTATGTACAGGGATGGTTATCCCTTTGCTGCCCTGCTAAATCTATTTTTTTTCCCATGCCATAATTTCTCTACCCTTAAGAGGATTCAATTCTTTTATTTAGAAAAAAGTTGACCAACAATAGAAAGGACGGCCATCCCTTAACCCCTATTGATATCTGCAAGATGGCAACATAAAGGACAACCATCCCTTCTTTGACCATTTGATACTATCCAAACCCCATCTGAAAACTTGTTTTGCATAGCACCAATTCAAACAAAACTTGGCATCAACAAGACAAGAGGCAAGCATCCCTATTCCACTTAATTGCACATTTGTGGAGAAACACTGACTTTCGGAGCAGTGCCAAAATATGTCAATCCCACAAAACTTGTCAAAGAATTCATGGGGGTGCAAGATTGATATTAACTGTTTTAGTTTGTTTCATAAGCCTAATTACATGGATTATTTAGCAAAACAATGAAGATAAAAATATAATCTACTGGTGAAAGTTTTAAAAAAATAAACACAATAGCATTGCTATGTACAGCATTAATACAAACGCATGAACTCTGGGAAAGAATTACCTCCTTGATTCTATTAGGAGAGCTTGCTGTTCCTGAGATTTGTCTGGGCTTAAATTCAGCTCGCTCGCGATATAACTATAAAGAGAGTTGCCAGATTAAAATTTCAGAATCAATCCTAAGCAGAAATGTGTGGTAAAGGAACAAACCACTCGCTAGAAAAAAAATATCCCTACAATGTAGAATTTTGTGTAGAAATGTAGGAGGATCCAGCACAAGTTAACCTTACCAAGACTTAAAAACCCTGAAAAATACACTAACTACATGCAAAAATGTTTTAAAAGTTCATTATAATCACACCTTGATGGTAGAACTGCCTGTGGAACAAAAGGTGTGTAAGCTGCCTCACGTTCAGCTGCAAACCGTTGGGCCTTCTGAAACTCCTTTAAGACTGCTTGGAAGTCTTTTGCAAGTTTTGCATCTCCTACCTTCTTACTAGCCTATAATTTTAATAGAATGTTTTGAGTGAGATATTTCAAATATTGACTTCAATAAAGCTAAACAAAAGGCCACCCTTCCAAAAATTTATGAATATTCCACTCACACTGTAAGAATATATGACATTTGACAATATTATCACAGAATGGTAAAACATACAGAGTACAAAAACACAAAATAAGACAGAAACGTACACCCACAAGGACTAGAAAACTTACCAAAGAGCAAAAAAGTAATAATGATAGCATTTCTTCATTAAGATGACATTAGAATAATTTTATATACATGCAAGAATATATACTAGGGGTTCCTCCATTATTAGTGCAATAAATGTTGAAGCAAATAAACTTGAAGACAATGCAGCAATTTCAGAAATTGGGAATAGGAGAAAACTTTGCATGGAAAAAACACAACACTTACACTAACTTCTGTATGCAGATCTGCTTCACTTGCTGCTTTAAGTTTTGCAGATGTATCTTTCACCATCTGTCCAATATGTTGCCTAGTCTTATGCCTGCCAATCATTGAAAGGTACTTGAAATGTAAGTAGCATTCATTACAATCATTCTATTAAAATTCTGGAAAAGAGCAATTGTATCGAGCAAATGTCAAATCAATCATTGAAGAATAACCAACCACAAAGCCACAAGATACAGGAACAGCAGTTGTGTTTTGAAATTTGAGAATATAAGAAAATAAAATGTGCAAATGAAATAGATGAGAAGTCATAAGATCTTACAGTTTAACCCAAAGGATAGTCCGTGTATTTTTCTACCTAAGAGATAATATAACAGGTGCAAATCTTAAAAGTAATTCAGAAGTTGAAACCCTCTACATGTTTGAGTGGATTATGGTATGAAAACATAAAAAGTAATCAGAAATGCTTCTAAAATCCAGTGTTCCATGGACACACATCCCTCACCTCCCAAAATCTCAGTGTTTCTAGGACAGTCTCTGAGACTCGGGGACGGGGACAAAATGTTCACCCTCCTCACCTAGGGGAGGCATCCAAGGGAAGCCCCCGTTTGCAGGGGATGATGTGGGCACTCCCAGCCATCCCCAAGATGGCCATGGGATGCTTGGGTATCTCTCAACCATCCTGGGGAAGGCTGGGAGTCCCCCCACCCCAACCAGCCACTAAATCATTTTTTAAACACTTAGAAGAAAAACAGTAAGACTAAATCTCTCTTATATGTAACTTGGTTCTTAGCCTCTTGGGGTTTATTATTGCTTCCTTGACACTCAAAACTTCTATCACAAATACTGTCATAAACTTCTTATACTAATAAGTTGGGTTCACCAATAATGACATACATTCAGCACCATGTACTCCTAATACTTAATAGCAATGCAGATTAGTATCACAAATCTACAGAAATTATAACAGCTAACAATGACAAAAACTTCCCTTATTCTTTAAGGCAGGTTCACCAATAAAGGCATGCATTCAGCACTATGTTCTCTTTAACAGCTATGCAGAGAAGTATGACAAATTTACAGAAATTATAACAGCACATATCAAACAACTATAAATGCAAATAGCAGCAATAGATGATGATTCAATATGTCAAATGGGTGTGACTATTGATGATATTTTTTCAAAATAATATATTAATAACTAACTTAACTAAAATATGTTCAGCATCTTAAAGAAATCCGTTTACTTCATGCACAACTATATGCTAAGCACACGTTAGTACCTTCTAACTTCTAAGCTGCCTATACATGATGTCAATGGATTCTATTAAGAACTATATCATATTTCGCTATATTATATCATATCATATTTTAATAGCAATTTCTGATAGAAACATTTATAACTAATTTTTCCAGAGTAGCCGGATACGCCCCTGCCCCTTCCTAGGCGCTTTTATCCCCGTATCTGATGCAGATACAGATACGATACAGCATGGATACATGTTGGATACCATACCCACACATGCCCAAAAAACTCTGATTTTCTAGCTATGCCGGATACTAGGTGATTTGATTTTCAAAAAAATTGATGTTAATCCTCCTAAACTTAATCAAAAACTTCAATCATGCAATATTTCTTTGTTTTGTATAAACAAAACCTACACCAAATGAGGAAGACAAATGAAACGTTTTTCTATTTCAGTGAACCATTTTTCTGGGTCTTCTTGCATTGCACCTCCACATTTTTTTTGGTGTCCTAATTTTTGTAGATTTAAGAAAGTTAATTGTTTATAATTTTTTATTTATATTTAATGTTTATATTGTGTTGTTTAAATGTTAGATATTTAAAAAAAATTAAAATTTATGCTTTAAATATAAATAAAATTTCTTCATATGTATTTAATTGTTTATTCTTTACTAAATTATAATATTTAAATTTTAATATTATTTTATATTTATATTTACTTATTTGCTTTTAAACTAATGAAAATCTCCTCTAGTAACTTAGAAAATTGTGTTAAATATATGCATGTGTTTTTTATGAATGTCGTATCCAGCCGTATCCATATTGGGGGTCTTTAAAAATGGCCATATCCATATATGTATCCGTGTCCATGCAACTTTGAATTTTTCAAGTCCCAGTTGATTTCTACTACTACCCTAAAGGAAACCTGGACCCATATGAGGAGGTTCTGCAGATTCAAGTATCAGGTGAAAAGGGGGCAAATCATCATCCAATCTCCTCATGCTGACAGTTACCAAATCTAAATCTCCAAGAAGAATCCAAATAATGAGTGACCAAGAGCAATCGTGGAGAGTCCTATCCTTCCACTAAAACAAGATATGAGGATATATTCAAGCTCTTTACTAGAGCTCTGATTTACAGATATCTGCAAATTTGTCTGGCAATTAGTTTAATTCAGGCAAGACAAAATTGAAGGACATGTGGCAAATAGGAGTATGAGATCCAGCTCTGCCCAAGATAATACTTCATTAACCTTTTCCTATAATGATGATTGCAAATGGATCTTCCAAGAACAAGCTTGCCTTTTAGGAATTACACTTCTGTTCATGAAAAACGACATTCGGATTCCAAAGCAAGATGAGAGAAGGCGTCCATAGGCCCAGTTTTTCACTTCTACATGAGTGGAATGAGCATGTTTTTGAAAGAACAGGTATTTCACTCAGCAATCTTTATGAATACAAAAGCTTACCATAGAGAACAAGAAGGCATCACTACATACACCCAGATCTGTGCAAATTTGGAACAGAGACACAAAATACACTATTACCAAAAAAGAAAAGCATGCAAGCAAAGGGTTTTGAATGGATTCAGAAAATCAATTATGAAGGAAACCTCTTCACATGCATACATTGCCAAGAATATGAATAAATTTTCATAGACAGTCTAGTCCAAAGATGGAAAACCCTAGAAAAAGAGAATAACTTGTCTTTTAGAAGCCAAAGTTTCAAGCCAGATGTCCAACTCTATCACAGCTAAACAAGAGAATCCAGAAGAAGACTTGTTAAGAGGTTATGATTTCACAGAAGACATTGTAAAAATTCCAACAAGGAAAGCAATCTAGATTGAAAGACAAGGAAGAAAAAAAAGGTAGAATAAGATGAAGAAAGGAAGTAGGAAATCAGAATTATAGATCAATTAGGAAATGTGCAAGAACAAGAAGATAATTTTTTTAAATTTGGCTGGTGAGGCTCAGAACTTGAACAAGCAGCACATGCTTAAAAGCGCATCTAGGTTACGACCCTTAGATACACATCGGTCACTTGCTAACAATCCTAACAGCCCTGGGAACACTACATATTGCAGAGAGAATCACCTCAGCCCTGTGAACAGTAAAGGTCCAATGTTCTGCCTTTGTGTGTCCCAATATAAGGGTTTTCCCAACCATTGGTTGTTGTCTCAAAGAACCTTCCAGTAAGAAGGGAGCACCTAGATCCAAGAGCGAGCATATAAAAATGTGATAAAACAAGCGAGGAAGGAAAAACAAGCAAAGAAAGAAATTATATTATTGTCCAAAAATGAAAGTAAACGTTAACATTTAAGAAATGTTACATAGCAAGAAGGGAAGCCTAAACTAATAAACACCCAAAAATAAGAAAAAAGTTTGACTATTGATAACTAGTGAGGAGCTACCCCTCAATGAAGCATAATCATGAAAGTGTCAATAGCGAGAGAGTAGTGATGTTGCATGTTTATACCAAGGCTCAAGCCAAAGAAAGCAACATCATCATCTATCAACACGGAAGGGCCCAATGCAAGATATAGTAATACTTTTACAGGAACATCATCATCTATAATCATGGAAGGGCCAATGCAAGATATAGTAATAGTTACAGGGGAACATTAGTGCCTAGGGAACTAGGCTAGATGATCCTGGGAGAAAGTCAAGTACTTTGCGGCTTGCCTATAAACTAGACTTAAGAATAATAAGAAATCTACGAAGAACATCAAAGCCACAATGTCCTGCAAATATCTCTACTTATTTTTCCAAAACTGAGCACAAATTCTCCATTCCCTGTTCCCTACTCAAAGTTGTGTAAAATGACCAAAAAAGTCCTCCCAAATTACATAACAAACCCTTATGTAGACAAACAACTAAACTTTTTGGTTAGTTAGGGCTCCTGAATAAATACTTTTGAAAAATATAGTCTCTTTTAAAATGAATAACTTTATAGTTTATACATTATAATATTGTCATGTTCCCGAAATTGGGAAATCAAAATATATATTTTAACTCTTTAATTTAAGTCATAATTATTGAAGATAATATTATATTTTTTAAATGTTAGCTATTATGATCACCCAATATAAATACTAAATTTGATAAATAGCAAAACCAATATAAAATATATATATAATAAACATTCTAAATAAATTATAAAATAAATAGAAACTCAAAACCATTATAAATCAATTTTTAACTTCAGAGACATATAATACAACACTTAAACATAATTATGTTGACAAATGATTTATCGAATATAATATAAGAGCCGTCATTTTAGCGAACTGTCATCTCCATTCAGATTTGACTCACCAAAAGACATGATCGACCAAGGAAGAGACGCCTCCCTCTCCCACGAGCATAGAAACAGAGAAACTTTCAAATGGCCATGGGGAGAGAAGAAGGGGAAGACGTCAAAGAGAACATGAGAAGACATGATCGACCAAGGAAGAGACGCCTCCCTCTCCCACAAGCATAGAAATAGAGAAACTTTTGAATGGCCATGGGGAGGGAAGAAGGGGAAGACGTCAGAGAGAACAAGAGAACGAATCTTCAGGCAGCGAACTAGGTGAGATGCGTCACTTAGCTTTAGTATTTATTTTCCTCAATCTGGCATGATATGACGGCATGAAACCCTAGCTTGGCTCCCATCAATCTATATGTTGTAGATTACAATATCTATTCCAGTTTGCATACCTCCTAAATGAGTCGCATTTGGGCGCATGTCCAAGGCGATCAACATCAACTATTGAACCCAGCCGATTGTGTAGTCATAAAGCCATGACTCGCCGAGCTTGTAATATATCTGGGAATAATTGTCTGAAATGATGCAACTGAAATTATATGGAACTAACATTGGGACTGCAAGTTACTTGATGAAAGAGCATAAATAGCCACTCAGGCAGGCAAAGGATTAAATTGATTGTTTTATTATGATACTGTTTACATACATGGAACTAATGCTAATTGGAATTTGCTATATTGGAACATGATGAACAATCCATAGACATAAGTTCCTGCCCCTATATTCTTTACACTGTTATAATACCATATTGGACTGTATGCTTCTGCCGAATTCTACCATAGCATAATAACTACAAATATAAATGAATTGCTAGTGATTGTATATCTGTAAAGTATATCAATTGCCTTCAATCTGATTGTGATCCTGCCAGGAGAGGTGAGTCATCACCTAAGTGGTTTGTCTATAGACCCCGTCCAGATTCCGCCCCATTGGCCTGAAGCAAGGGTTGGGCATTCTGCCCCACTGGCCCGAAGCAAAGGTTGGGTCATGGAGGGATGGGGGTTCCACCTAGGCATTCTGCCCCACAGGCCTGAAATAAGGGTTGGGCAATAGGAGGTGGTAGACCGTTGGCCCCTTAGGGATTCTCCTCTCCTGATGGGTTGAATGATTTTTCTTATGTTGCAATCTGCAGTTATTATTATGTCTGATTTTTTGGATACTAGTTATTAAAGCTAACACATAGGGATATGGATGTGTTTACAAATGATGTGGCAGGTGTTTAACAGTTGCAAGGGATCCTTGGGAAGGAATAGAGGCTTGAAACCTTTTCTCAACCAGCAACCTTAGACCAGCCAGGTAAGGGAACATTACAGTGGTATCAAAGCATAATCCTGCCAACCTGTGATGGATTCCTTTGAACACACCTACCATAGAAGAAACCCTAGCAACAACATACCCACAAATAACCTTATGTGTGACCCTTTTAGAGAGGAATTTAGAGCCCACCTTGAAGAAAGTAAGAAGACAAGTCAAGCCATACTTCAAGCTCTCCAAAACCTGAATAATCATCAGGAGAAGGAGACAAACTCTAACCACTCTGAAGCAAATAATACCACAACCGCAAGAACCACAAGCTCTAGGCCCACTAGGCCTTCCTTTTTGCCTAGGAAAGAACACCTCGAGATTAACGGGCCCCATGTGGAAAGTATAGAGGAAATTGCTGCAGCCTACAATAGGCTTGATCCCGAAATTAGGGAAATCATCCCATTTAAAGATTTTTGTGATGCTAAACTTAGAGCAGCTCCTAGGGGGGGGGGAGGAAAGGAGAAAACAAACAATCTAATAATGACCTCAAAAACAGGGTCAGCAAACTTACTCTCCCAAACTTTGATGGGGAAGGAAAAGTCACCGCACATTCATGGGTACAAAAGCTTGACACTTACCTGTCACTCAGCCCCATGACGGAAGAAAATGCTATCAAATTTGTTGTACTACACTTAACAAGGATGGCCCATGATTGGTGGCATTACCGGTCTCATAACTCAAGGCCATCAACAAGTTACCACCTACGATGACTTTACCCAAAGGTTGATAAAAAGATTTGACCAAAAGCACCCGGGATGGTACTTTAGGGAACTCACTCAATTAAGGCAACAAGGCACTATAGAAGACTATGCTACCGAATTTCAGAAGTTAGCCATCATGGTTCTGGAGATTTCTCAAGAAAGACTCACCTATCTTTTCATAGAAGGCCTAAGGGGAACGATCAAAAGCATGGTGGGTGCATTAGAACCTACCCGCCTCGATGAAGTTATCCAAAAGGCCATGAAATGTGAAGAAAATTGGCCAAGAGACAAACCAAATAAATTCACTTCATCTTCCAAACCTTCTCACAAAGAGGAAGGAGACAAAAAAGGAGAAATAGCAAGAACCTGCCCTTGGTGCAAGGAGAAGGAGGACAAAAACCATTGGTGTAGCAAAATGGATGAACTAAAAAGGAAGGGACTGTGTTTCAAATGCCAACAACTGTGGGGATAAGACCATAGATGTAGTGGCAAAGCCCACCAACTCGAGGCTCACCCAAGTGGGGAGTATCCAAACAAGAAGGCTAGAATTAGGGAAGAGAATCAAGCAATGTTAGCCACCATTTCCCAAGCCTCTAACCATAGACCTTTCCGCATCAAAAGTGCACTCTTGGGACAAAAATTTATCACCTTGGTAGACAATGGGGCCTCTCATAACTTCATCGACCAAAGAATAGTAAAACAAAGGAAGTTAAGAACCAAGAAATTTGAAGGTTTTGAGGCAGCAACAGCCACCGGTGCTAGGGTGCAATGTACTACCTTAGTACCCCAATTGAATGTCCTCCTAGGGGATCACCTCATCATAAAAGACTTTTATGTAGTTCCCCTAGATGCCGACATTATCTTGGGAACCACATGGATTTACTCATTGGGTTGCTTTATGTTTGATCTTCCCAACCAAATCATCTATTTCCAACACCAAGGGCAAGAAGTCACCCTAAAGGGTCTACCTGACAGATCTCCAAAAGTGGTCTCATGTAAAAGAATGCAAAGGACTTTTAGGCGAGGACAAGGAGAATGGGCCGCCAAATGTATGATACTTGACAAGAGCACCACACATTGGAAAGCCATCCACATTGAAATTCAGCCTATCATCAAAAAATATGGGAGGGTGTTCCAAGAGATTCCACCAGGATTGCCGCCTAAAAGAGGTTTTGAACATACTATAGAGTTGGAAGAAAGGGTAAAACCGATCATAACCATCCCTAACCATCACCCCCATAAGTACAAAGAGGAGATAGAGAAGACCATTAAAGAATTGCTAGAGATGGGACATATTCAACCCAGCTCTAGTCCGTTTGCATCTTTCGTGGTCCTTGTTAAGAAGAAAGATGGCACGTTCAAAATGTGCATAGATTATCGGGCTCTAAACAAAAAGACCATCAAAAACCGCTACCCCATCCCCCGAATTGATGAACTCATTGATGAACTCCACGGGGCAAAGTACTTTTCCAAAATTGATCTTCGATCAGGGTATCATCAAATAAGAATGAGAAAGGAAGATGTGCCTAAAACAACTTTTCGGTGCCACTATGGGCATTTTGAGTTCCTAGTCAATGCCTTTTGGGCTCACCAATGCCCCAGCTACGTTTCAATCATGCATGAACCACACTTTCTGCAAGCAACTCAGAAGGTTCCTCCTAATCTTCTTTGATGACATTCTTATATACAGTAAAACATGGGAGGAACACCTCCAACATATTGATGAGACCCTCAAAATCTTGGAACAAGAGTCATTGTACGCCAAAGCATCAAAATGTAAATTTGGCCTAGAGGAGATATTGTACTTAGGCCACAAAATCAATGCCCAAGGGGTGAGTGTGGATGAAGAGAAAATAGCAGCAATCAAGGAGTGGCCTAAACCCAAAACCCTCACACAATTACAAGGCTTTGTGGGATTATGCAGCTATTATAGGCGTTTTGTAAAAGGATTCTCCAAGATTGCAGCCCCCCTCACAGACCTTACCAAGAAAGGAGCTTTCTCATGGAATGAAGAACCCCAACAAGCCTTTGAGAAACTAAAAGATGCCATGAGCTCCTGCCCAGTTTTGGCCATTCCCGACTTCACCTTACCCTTTGAACTGCAATGTGATGCATCAGGAGAAGGGCTTGGCGTAGTTCTAATGCAAAATAAGCACCCTATAGCTTTTGAAAGCCGCAAGTTGACTCAAGCAGAAAGGCACTATCCCATTTATGATAAGGAGATGTTGGCTATGATGCATGCCTTGGCAAAATTCCGCAATATTTAGTCTGCACTAAATTCCATGTGAAGACCGATCATAACAGCCTAAGATACCTTATGCAACAAAAGGACTTAAACGATCGTTAGCAAAAATGGGTTAGTCGCATACAAGCATATGATTTCGATATCAAGTATGTAAAATGGACCAACAATGTGGTAGCAGATGCTCTCTCAAGACAACCTTGCTTGAAGACCATAACCACTATACCAACGGATTAGAAGTATGACATTATTTCAGAATATGCCAAAGACCCCCAAGCTAAGGAAATCTTGGGAGGACATTTTCCCAATGAAGAATACAAGGTAATTGAGGAAATCATCCTATATAAGGGCAAAATCTTTTTAGTACCCAACTCCAAGATTAAAGAGAAGGTTCTTAAGGAGTATCATGATAACCCACTAGCTGGGCACCAAGGGTACTACAAAACATATAAGCAAGTGAGGGAAAAGTACTCATGGAAAGGGCTCAAGAAGGATGTGTTAAAATATGTGCAAGAATGTATTATTTGCCAAAGGAACAAGATGGAACAAAGCCACCCTGTCAGACTCTTGCAACCTTTACCCATTCCCAACTAGAAGTGGGAGAGCGTCTCGATGGACTTTATTAATGGGTTGCCCAAAACTCAAGGGAGAGATTGCATATATGTGGTAGTCGATAGGCTCACCAAATATGATCATTTCTTCTCCATATCTATGGATTACAAGGCACCCCAGGTAGCAGAACTATTTTTCAAGGAAATCTTTCGGCTCCATGGCCTCCCAAGAAACATTTTCAGTGATCGGGATAGCCGGTTCATGAGCCAATTCTGGCAAGAACTCTTTCGCTTATCAAGAACTACTCTTCACCAAGTACTAGTTATCATCCCCAAACAAATGGTCAAACCGAAATTGTCAATAAATGGATAGAAGGCTACTTAAGAAATTATGTCATTGGACAACACAAGTGTGTGGATCAAATGGTTACATCTGGAAGAATACTGTTACAATACAACGTACCACATGTCCATCCAAATGAATCCCTTCAAAGCATTGTACGGATACAAACCCACTACTTTTGGAAGTTTGATTACTCAAGAAAGCCAAGTACCCCGAGCTAAAGACTTTGTGCAAGAAAGCATAGACATCCTGAACACTTTGAAAGACAATCTACACCAAGCCCAGAACCAACAAAAGTTGTACGCAAATCGCAATCACGTTGAAAGAACTTTTGAAGTAGGAGATCTAGTATTTCTCAGGTTACAACCATATAAGCAATCATCTCTCAAGTCTAATGGAACAGAGAAGCTAAGACCTCGATTCTACGGCCCCTACAGGATTACACAAAGAGTTGGAGAAGTGGCCTATGAACTTGATCTACCAAAAGACAGCCGCATACATAACATTTTCCATGTATCCAGATTAAAGAAGGTTTTGGGCCAATAGGTGGTCCCTTGCGCAGAATTACCCCCAATGGATGATGAAGGAAAACTAATCCTCGAACTTGAAGCAGTTCTCAATATGAGGGAGAAAAGATTAAGGAATAAGACTATTCTGCAATTCTTGATCAAATGGAAGAACCTTCCCGAAGAAGATGCTACTTAGGAGGGCGAGGAGATATTCAACCACCCAAACCTCAAGTTGCTTGAGGGCAAGCAATTTTCAGGCGGGAAGGACTGTCATGTTCCTGAAATTGGGACATCAGAATATACACTTTAACTCTTTAATTTAAGTCATAATTATTAAAGATAATATTATATTTTTTAAATGTTAGATATTATGATCACCCAGTATAAATACTGAATTTGATACATAGCAAAATCAATATAAAGTATATATATAATAAACATTCTAAAATAGAAACTCAGAACCATTATAAATCAATTTTTAACTTAAGGGACATATAATACAACACTTAAACATAATTATGTTGACAAATGATTTATCGAATATAATATAAGAGCAGTCATTTTAGCGAACTATCATCTCCGTTAAAACCCGACTCACCAAAAGACATGATCGACCAAGGAAGAGACGCCTCCCTCTCCCACGAGCATAGAAATAGAGAAACTTTTGAATGGCCATGGAGAGGGAAGAAGGGGAAGACATCAGAGAGAATAGGAGAAGACATGATCGACCAAGGAAGAGACGCCTCCCTCTCCCACGAGCATAGAAATAGAGAAACTTTCAAATGGCCATGGGGAGGGAAGAAGGAGAAGACGTTAGAGAGAACATGAGCACAAATCTTCAGGCAGCGAACCAGGTGAGATGCGTCACTTAGCTTTAGTATTTATTTTCCTCAATTTGGCATGATATGACGGCATGAAACCCTGGCTTGGCTCCCATCAATCTATATGTTGTAGATTACAATATCTATTCCATTTTCCATACCTCCTGAATGAGTTGCATTTGGGCGCATGTCTAGGGCGATCAACATCAACTATCGAACCCAGCCGATTGTATAGTCATAGAGCCATGACTAGCCGAGCTTGTAATATATCTGGGAATAATTGTCTAAAATGATGCAACTGAAACTATATGGAACTAACATTGGGACTGCAGGTTACTTGATGAAAGAGCATAAATAGCCACACAGGCAGGCAAAGGATTAAATTGATTGTTTTATTATGATACTGTTTACATACATGAAACTAATGTTAATTGGAATCTGCGATATTGGAACATGATAAACAATCTGTAGACATAAGTTCCTGCCACTGTATTCTTTACACTGTTATAATACCATATTGGACTGTATGCTTCTGCCAAATTCTACCATAGCATAATAACTACAAATATAAATGAATTGCTAGTGACTATTGTTGTTGTTTAAACGATCAGACCATAGTTACAAGACTCGCCTAAACTCGGCGAGTACTCACGAGTCCCGAGGCGGGTGAGGCTGGACGAGTCCCAGAGACTCGAATGACGAGTACTCGCCGAGTCCCGTGCCAAAGACTCGGCCGTCACTTTGTGGGCTTGAGTTGGAAAAAAAACATGTTTTGAAGTTTCTTTTTTTTTTCTTTTTGCTTTTATACTTGCCTCTATTCCTTCAAAAGGCACTTCATTTCATTTTCAAGCCAAGTAAGAGAGAAAAAAGAGAGAAGAGAGCCAAAACACATTTGCATTGAAGGAAAATCAGCAAAGAGATTAAGCACCAAATGCTTATTGAATCACATTTGTGCAGATTCGTAGGTGATTTTGCTGCATCTAGAGGAGTCTACAAGGGATTGGAAAGAGATTTGCATTGATTTCAAAGAAGATTGAAGAGGTATGTATGAGTTTTGAAGGTTTTTTTTGTTTTTTCTTAACCAAAACTTCATTTCTCTTCTTTTTTTCTTCTTTGTTTTTTCTATTTTGTTTTAGTGAAACAAAGAACAAGTTCAAAATAAATACAAACCCTAGGTGTGTTTGTTTAAGTTTTTTGTTGAACAAACCCTAGGCATTCTTGCAAAAAAAAAATTTTTTTATAGTTGCAAATTTGCAAACCCTAGGTTTTTTAGTTTAATTAAAAATTATACTTTCAATGCTAATTTTTTTGAAATTTATGTGTTATTGCAGCATTGTTTATATCTATAAATTGTCTCCATCATATTCACCATGTCTCAAAGTAGAAGAGATCCTTGTTGGAAACATGCCATTATTACCCCTGGGCAGAAAAAAGGAGAAGTACAATGTTTTTATTGCAAAAAAAAATTTCTTGGGGGTGGCATTAATAGATTGAAATACCACCTTGCATGTATACTGGGCCGAGATGCTAATCCTTGCACAAAAGTCCCTGTTGAGGTAGTGCATGAAGTCCAAGTGCAATTGGAAACCTTTGAGCAACAAAAAGAGTTAAAAAAGAAGCAAAAAGACGAGATGGCAGTCCTGTGTGGAGTTGGAGATTCGAGTTCTTCCATGCCTCCAATTCCTCAACGGCCTTCACCTTCAGTTGTTGGTAGTGGTAGTGGCAATGGCAGTGGTAGCGTTAGCATTGGGCCTAGAGTTCGTGGATCTAGGCTAGATTCATATATTTTGCCACGCACTACTCCGGGTTCCCAACCATCTCTTGAGAGCATGGGTTGGAACAAGGATAAACATGATGCAGCCAGAGCTGCAATTGGAGACTTCTGGTTTTATTGCGACATTCCAATTCATGCAGCCAGGTAATTCTTCTTTTGTTTTGTTTGAAAATATATAGTTTGTTGCTTGATAGTTGATTCTTTATCTCTTGAAGTTTATTTTTAGAGCTATGTTGAATTCAAATTGAAATTATACATTTTTCAATACTAATTACTAACTTAATTTAATTTTTTTGTGTTAGGTCTCCATATTGGCAAAATATGATTGATGCAGTTACTGTTTGTGGGGCGGGGTTCAAAGCCCCTAATGATGAAGAGATAAAAGGCCCCATTTTGTCCCAAAAAGTGGCTGATGTGAAAGCCAAAATAGAGGAGCAGCGAGAAGTTTGGAGGACGAAGGGTTGCACCATCATGACCGATGGTTGGACCGATAGAAGAAATAGGACATTGCTCAACTTTCTTGTTTCTTCCTCAGGTAAATATTTTACTTCCTAAAATGCATTGCTTTAGTGATTAACATTGAACAATCAAGATTTTAAATTTATATTTTTTTGAATCATTTATTTTGTTTATTTTTCAGGTGGTACCGTGTTCATTAAATCTATTGATGCATCCGGCCACAGCAAAAATGTTGAATTCCTTTGTGAGGCTTTGGAGGGTGTCTTGGCTGAGGTAGGAGAGGAGAATGTGGTGCAAATAGTCACGGATAATGCAGCAAATTATGTTGCTGCAGGTAGACTATTGATGGATAGGCACCCATCATTGTTTTGGACACCTTGTGCCGCTCACTGCCTTGACCTCATATTGGAGGATCTTGGCAAGCTTGACTGGATCAAAGCATGTGTGGAGACTGCAAGGAATATTTGTAAGTTCATATATAATCACACATGGGTCCTCAACCTTATGAGGCAATACACGGGGCAAAAGGAGTTGGCTCGCCCTGGGGTAACACGCTTTGCTACCAACTTCATCACTCTACAATCCTTACTGCAGTCAAAGGGAGCTTTGAGGCGGATGTTTGTTAGTGAGGAGTGGTCTTCCTCAACATATTCTAAGACAAATGCAGGGGTGAATGTGTCAAGTTGGATTTTTGATGAGCAAAGCTTTTGGGTGCCTACTAAGGAGATTGTCAAGGTAAATGTAATAAGTAATTAGTTTAGTAACATTATATTTTCATTCTTATTTTTATTTTATTTGCTTATTTTTGTTGACATCTTACTTATGTCAATGTTTCATAATAATTGCAGGTCACAGAGCCTTTAGTGGTTCTATTACGAGTTGCTGATGGGGAGAAGCCCGCAATGGGCTACATATACGAGGGCATGGATAGGGCCAAAGAGGCCATTAGATCCATTTATGGGGGAATTGATAGTAAGTATCAGCCCATTTGGGAGATCATTGATAGACGATGGCACCTCCAGCTTCACAAGCCCCTACATGCAGCAGCATATTTTCTCAATCCGGCATTCCAATTCCGCAAAGAATTCAAGGCGGATGAGGAGGTTTTGAGTGGGCTCTACACAGTCATTGAGCGGATGTCTGATTCTCATGTTGGAGCCCAAATTGTCACCGAGATAGAGATTTTCAGACTTGCACAAGGAGATCTCTTTGCAAGAGATATATGCAAAGATACTCGATCGATATTGCAGCCAGGTAAAAATTTATTAAGGGCATAATAGTAGTTTAAAAATTATCACTTTTCAATCTTTTATATTCAATGTTCATATTATAATTAAATATTCACATTTTCACAATGAGATTTATTTTTTTTCTTTTTCTCATCTCAGATGCATGGTGGGAGAGATTTGGTGCTAAAGTACCAAATCTTCAGAGGATTGCAATTCGAGTGTTGAGCCAACCATGCAGTGCCTCGGGTTGTGAGCGCAATTGGAGTATGTTTGAGCACATACACTCCAAGAAGCGCAACAGGTTGTCAGTGCAGAGGTTGAATGATCTTGTTTATGTTCATTACAACCTGCGCCTTCGCCATAGACAGATATTGGGCACTGACTTGTCACCCATCACATTGGAGGAGGTTGATCCACAATCAGATTGGATCACTGAGACTGAGGATCCTGTTTTTACTGATGAGGACTTTGATTGGGTCGACCAGGCGGATCGAGAGGCAGAGGCAGTAGCCATGGCAGAGGAGGAGGATAGAGCAGGAGGAGACACCTTGCGTGCTGGTTTGGGTGCCACTGAGTCTGACACTGAGACACAGGCAGAGATGATGGCTGCAACATCATCCAGGACCTATCTTAGACGTCTACGCAGGAGGACTAATGCTTAGTGATGCAGGCTCCTTTGAGCCATAGACTTATAGGCTTATAGCTTTTGTTTTACTTTTGTTATATGTTTCGAACTTTTGATGCCATGGATTTCATATTCCATGAGTATTGTATACACTATACATTTCAAAACATTTATATATCTAACTATTTTGACTCTTACTACTATTATTTGTATTAAGTAATTACTTATTTCCTTCAGCCAAAATTTGCGTTTATACTTATGTGATCGATATATGTTTGTGTATAGGATCATAGTAGTTTCTATTTCATGATGTTATTGTGTATTTAAGGTTTATTTACTAAAGGGTGCATGAAACAAGCTTTAAATCCTTAAAAATCTCTGAATTTCTTGGGTTTTTCTATTTGCCGAGTCTTTGCCGAGTCTTGGGCGAGTCTGGGCTCCGAGTCCGAGTCCGAGTCAAAAATCGGCTTGCCGAGTCCGAGGCGAGTCCGAGTCTTGTAACTATGGATCAGACATGCAGAAAGAAAGCAATCATAAAATGCAACACATGAGACAATGAACACAACCAAGTACCCTGGGAAAACCCTCCAACATGAGGGGAAAAACCCAGCAAATATCTCTCTTATATATTGTCGGAACAGGAGCAGAAATCTGCTTTACAACTCAGGCCCAACAATGGCCAATAAGGAATACAATGGAGTCGCACCTCTCCTGGATGAACAGGATACAAATGAATATGTTCTTCCTTGAAATCGGATCTGCTCTGCTCTACTAATTGCGAACTTGCCTCTATTATGAATGTCTTACAATGACAAATATGACCTTGTATTTATACAAGATGAGGTAACTTAACAAGGAGGTCGGCCTTCCTTTAAATAATTAAATTACAAAATACAAAGTAAGGTCCGCCCAAATAAGATCATTGATTATTTACATAAGGTCGGCCTTCTTATGATTCGAAGTCTCAAGCATATAAAATTGAATAGCCAAAGGCTATATTCAATTTTTCATTCTTCTTGTAAGTTGTGCAAGGCTGGAAGTATAATCCAGACGCTGCAAAACATCAACACTCCCTCTCAGCTAGGGATGATACTTCCAGCTGCACAAGACACATCATCTCAATGTGAAAACAAATAGGATATCACCTCATCGTGATATCAACCAACTTGGAACTCTTGCAAAGGAAGTGCAGCCCTAAGCTGCTATAACATCAACAACTATATATCTGTAAAGTATATCAACTGCCCTCAATCTGATTATGATCCTACCAGGAGAGGTGAGTCATCACCTAAGTGGTTTGTCTATAGACCCCGTCCAGGTTCTGCCCCATTGGCCTGAAGCAAGGGTTGGGCATTCTGCCCCACTAGCCCGAAGCAAAAGTTGGGTCATGGAGGGATGGGGGTTCCACCTAGGCATTCTGCCCCACAGGCCTGGAATAAGGGTTGGGCAATAGGAGGTGGTAGACCGTTGGCCCCTTAGGGATTCTCCTCTCCTGATGGGTTGAATGATTTTTGTTATGTTGCAATCTGCAGTTATTATTATGTCTGATTTTCTGGATACTAGATATTTAAGCTAACACATAGGGATATGGATGTGTTTACAAATGATGTGTCAGGTGTTTAACAGTTGCAAGGGATCCTTGGGAAGGAATAGAGGCTTGAAACCTTTTCTCAACCGGCAACCTTAGACCAGCCAGGTAAGGGAACATTACAAATATTTTCGATTTCAAGTGACTTTTAAGATTAATAAAGTATGACTTCCTTACTAACTCAAACTTTTATAAAATGACCTTTAAAATAGTGACTTTATAGAATAATAAAGTATTTAGAAAAAAATTCATTAAATTTAAGCCATTCGAATTACGCCTCCTCACTATGTCTTTCATGGTTGATTGTCTATTCAAATCTGCCATTTCCAGCTTGATCACTTACAATTCTTCTTTCCAGCATCTTTTTCCTCAAGCCTTCAATGTCTCTAATTAGATTGAAATCACTGATTTCAGTACCATCCAGGCTTGGTATCATGGCTGCTCTGTATCCAAATATTTACTCTGCTACTTTCAACAGCTCTTCCATTGATGCTGGCAAAACAATCACTGTCCTATGTAATATGTCTGTTTTCCAATTTCTTGGATGAGACTAGTGTATTGTTACTTTTTGAGTGGACCTGCAACTATTCCAGGATGCAAATCTTAAGCTGAGTTTAGGAATCTTTGGTTGCAGAAATCATGTTCATCTTCCATGCCAATACACCAAACAATGAATGGTAAAAATCGTCTAGTTTTTCAACATGCTTATTAACGAATGAATTAGTTGCAGGCAAAGGATTAGTGTGGCTGCTGATAAGAGGGATTGTTGCACTATTTTAAATTTGTTTTAGGTCTCATACACTACGGCCACTCTGTTCCTTTATAGCAACTTTATTAAAAGGAGTTTCTGCAAGGGCATTTCTTACATGATTGTATCCAGACAACTTTTGGGTATTTAGTAGAAATGTAAGAATTCTTTTGTCTTCCTATCGTTCTTCTAGCTCCATAGTGCCCAACTATTGACATCTGCAGTTTTATGTCCATGTTAGCAAAGAGAAACTTTATAATTTCTTCATTTCCCTTAGAGACAGCTACATGAAGGACTATAATTACATATCTCTACTGCTTAAATGTGCACCATTCTCTCATAAAAGCTGTTACAAGTGCATCTCTCAGCCATTCCTACTCCAAGTTGTTATAATGAAAAAGTGTAAGGCATGTATGCTGTTTTGTGCATATTCTTCAATGGCTGCATTCTTTCAGACCACATTCCTTTCAGGCATATTGTCAAACAGTCCACATGTCACCAATATGCTTTCACACTTGTATACATGCTTATAACAACATTTAATTACTCAACCGATTGCATATATGCTTCTATGTTTTGCGCACATGTCTAACAGGGCAGCTGCAACAACAACGTGGATTAAAATTCCTCTCTCCTTTACGCTTTGACAGATGTCCATACCTTGTTTCAAATCTCCCAATTGGCACAGGCTAGGAGTGTACTGGCAAAGGTAAATTGATCAGGTTAGAGACTTGCCAACAAATTCATTTGTATCTTGCAATTACTGTGTTCCATGAGATAATATTTCTTTAAGGCGTTTTGTGAAACATTTTACGTGCTTTGTCTATGCCTCCACACTTTTCTTACATGTTATAACAGCATTAGCAAATATCACAAAGATGCGTTTTCAAAACCTGTCCTAATTACTTGAGACAGAACTTACTTTCATTATCCGAGAGCTGCTAGCTTAGCAGCTGCAGTAAGAACAATAGTAAAGGTGGACTGATTTGGTCTCATGCACTGCTACAGCATATTACAGAAAGTTCTAAAGCTTATTCACCATCCACAGTTTGTGACATACAGATAGATCTCATTCCAACTTTAATAAACCACAAGTCATCCTTATTCAGATCTTCTGGAGCTTGATTGCTGGTTGCAACTAAGACAATTCCCCTGTTCAGATTCTTTTTTTCACTGTTCCTTCAAATGGAAGGTTTGCAATCCAACCAGAAAATCTTGACTGTAAATTTTATATTTTATATTTTGTTGAATCCTGTGCATAAGAGCATGTACATCAAGCATTACCACATCAAAGTGCAACCTATGTCAATATTTTACAACTCCCATTAGCACAGAGTTCCTTTTCTTCAAATTCAGAATCATCAACTTGAGTACCTGGATTGCTTGCACTCAGTATAACTTTGTTCCCATCAGTTTCATCTGATGACTCGGTACTCCCTCAAGACTTCTATGATCATATGCAGCTGCAACTCTTTGTATAGCTTACATTACATCTTTATTCTTCTTTCCAGCCTGACAAATCTCAAAGAAATCTCAGCTGCAGAGACAGCAGGCTCTTAATGTGCATATGTAGGTCATTTCTTCCACGTCAAACTTTTTAACTACATATGCAGTCAAAATCTCCACCGCTTTGCATTGTTGGACTTTTGCATGCACATGGAGTCAGAAATCCTGCTACTTTATACCTTGTCAGGCTTTTGAATTTTATTTACGCATAGAATCTCCATGGTTTGTATGCATTACAGATTTTTGGAGTTACATGCAGTTTGGCAGTTGCTGTTGAACTGCAATTTATACCTGTATCCCTGCCAGTTATGCTTGCAGACTTTTCAGGTGCATACACACAAAAACTCCACCTATGATGTTTGTCAGGCTTGTGGAGTATATGATAATATGAGCAGTTCAGTAGTGTCTGCATAACTGCCACAAGAGTCTGCATCCACGTTTGTGTGTTTTGGTGGGCTTCCAGCCTTTTCATGCATTTTGGCAATTAACTGCATACATGCAAAATAAACCCACATTACCCCTAGAGACTAACTTACAGGCTTTCCAGTTGTTTGTGCAGTTCAACGTTCCACCATTTACCATGTATTTGTTGGGGTTTTCAAGTCTATTTGATTTGCAAAAATTACAAAATGACAACAAAAATCCACATCCCACTAAGCTTTTTTTTCTAATGTATATGCATCAACATTCTCCACCTAAGTATACTTAGTTGGGCTTATGGTGTTTGTATGCACCTTTGTGCAAGAAAAAAAAAAGTATTAAGTTACAAGTATATTTTCATTTTGATTTTCATTGTTTCAATGTTCACTAGTTCAATGAAATCATTGCAATGTGTTTAAACTCTAAACTTTACTTATTCCTTAGGCTTTTACAGTTATACATCTTTTTATAACTAATTTTTCAAGTACTATATGTATTTCAGCGCACCACTTCTCCACAGCCGCCCCCGTCCACCCCCCCCCCTAACTTAGACCCCCCACCCCCGCACCACCGAAACGCGTCCCCTGCTGTCCCCGCATCCCCATCCCCGTCCCCGTCCCCATCCCCATCCCCAAAACTCCGTGGAACTATGAAAAAAACACAAATATGCATCATATCTCCTGATTCCTGCACACAAACATATATAGGGCTTTTCAACATTCATTGCACATTCGTAAAAATGATAAAACTGTGCGTGAACCCTCTATCTCGACATTTTTAAATTTTATTGGGCTTTTCAAAGTTGTTTTTCATTTCGCAAATACTGCCAAACTGCAAAATATCCATATTTCTCTGCCACTTTATACTTGCAGACTTTTCAACTACCAAAGCAAATAAAAACCCCACCTAAATATTGTTGATCTTACAACTCAACACATACATTTTTCAACTTAAAATGACTCAGTTCTTTCCCAAATTACCTATGACCAGGGCAAATGACAACTAATGATTTTTTACTCAAAACCGTGTAGATGACAAAGGACCTTTACAAACAATTCCAAGCACTTGCACAACCTTTGAGAAGACCACTTTGACTAACATATTTCAACTTGGAGGACTCAAAATTTTAAAATTGTCATGATTAAAATATGGATGTCCCTCAATAGGTGCCAAAAACGTCACAATATTTCCTATAGATGGCAATGTTGTTTTCAAACAATAAACAACAGTTAAAAAAAACTAATACTAAAAGGGAATCACCCTAACACAACCCCTTAAGAGGCCTAAATGCTAAGCTCGTCGTTTCTTCAGGTATGTCCACCCTTGCTCTCCAGCATTTGTTTGTATTGTTCAAAAATATTTTTATTTTGTTACACATAAGGAATTACACATTGCAATTGCATCATTCATTGGTTCAATCACAATCAAAATCTGTTGAATAAATTAAATAGCTCATATAGTGTTTGAATAAACAATCTTTTATAATTTTCGTCTATGAATGCTTAATAATAATTGCCGTTATTTTTTCACTTCGAAACATGAAATGAGATTTTAAAAATTGTCATTTTTTGTTTGCACTTGCAATGGGCAATAAAGTTCTCTTGTTTGCACATGCAATGGGTAATAAAGTTTTGTTTTTTGTTTGCACTTGTAATGGGCAATAAAGTTGTTGCTTCTGTTTGTTTATGGACTACAAAGTGTTTTCTTTTTTGGTTAGTGAATTTTAAAATTATTTATTTTTTGCACTTGCCATGTGCTAAAAAGCTTACAAAGATTGTTCTTTCTGTTGCACTTGCAATGTGCTAAAAAACCTAAAACATTTGTTATAATATTTTTTAATGTGTACTGCTGTTGTCTTTGTTTACAGGGCCAAGACAAGTCATCATGAGGATCAATATGAAATCAGCAGTGGAAGTGGGGAAGGAGAAAGAGCTATAACCGTATAAGCAGTGAAGGCACTTAAAGTAAAAAAAAAATTGGAATACTTTGCTTTTTATTGACCTGCCAGGCTATCAATCAAATATGCCAAGGGGCTGTTCAACAAGTCAAACCCTTTGCCCCAATTTGAGGAACACTGGGCACAAACAAGGCACATAATTCAAGAGGGTGTCAGCATTGAAAATGCAACATTCGCAACTTTGAATGGAGGATCAACCTTGTGATAGTTGATGCACATCTTTAACATTTATCTAAAAAAGGGATAGAGCTTTGTAATAAGCTCATGCTTGAGGAGAGGGCAGATGTGATCAAATTGTACAACACTGACATCTCTATATCATCTACTACTTTCTCTTAAGACTTTTAAACATTTTTCTGCCCCTCTTGAAGTTCCTGCTTTTGAGGCAAGTGCAATTCAAAAGGGAAAATGAAAGGTTGCAGATTCAACAACAGCTACAAACACAGATACAGATTTGTTCCATGTGTTTGCTAGAGAGTAGGAAGATGAAATCATTGACAAACTCTTCTTTGTCAATGTCATTCCATTTCATGTTAGTTCATCACCTTATTTTAACAAGGCTTTTGCCAAGGCATGCAAAGAAAGTCCACCATGCATGCTTTGTAACATAGCAAACTTGAGAACCAAATCCTGAAATATTATTCCAAGGTTAATTTATCAATGAAGGAGATGGTCACATGGATATAGTATCATTATGGATGGGTGGACAGACATTAGACACTGCCCATTCATCAATGTAATGGTAACATTTAAGGAAGGCCCTTACTTCCTTAATGCAGTTGATAATTTTGGAATGTGCAAGGGCATAGACTTCCAATTTTAGATTTTGAGAGATGACGTTGAGGATGTTGGGGCTTCTAATGTAGTGCAGGTGGTCACAAATGTTGTATACGTGTGCAAGACAGCAGGAAGTTAGTTGAGGCTACCAACATGAATATCTGCTAGAGCTCATGCTGTGTGCATGCGATGAACAATGCACTAAGAGATACTGGCAAAATTGATTGGGTCAAACTAGTTGTGGGGAATGCAATGGGAGTGCAAATGTTCATATGCAACAAGCACACATCATGGGCTGTCTTTGATCCTTTTTGAGGAAGGAATTCCTCGAGCCTGATGTCAAATAATTTACATCCCACTTCATTTTATTCAAAAGAAAGCTTGAGTTGCTAGAGCCATTGCAATTAATGATACATTTTGGTCACATGTGAGTACATCATATCTATTGTATTCCATGATTTTACTATCATCAAATATGGGGATTCTAGAAGCCCGACATTGGAGAGATCTATGATTCTATAGTGCATGCTTGGAGAAATAAAGGTTGTGACTTGCCAAAGACGTCCCACCCTACAATTCTACCATAAGCATGTCTATCCCATCATTCAGCAGAGGTGGAGAAGCTAAACACCCCTTTACATACAGTTGCATATGCAATGAATCCAAAACGATTTGTAAAGAGGCTTGTAGTTAAAATAGTTGTTCCTACTGATGGTGAGAAGGTTAAGAAAGGTTTCATGAAGGTGCTAAGAAAATGTATGGTCTAAAGGAAGCTGCAATAATCTGAATTGGGCAGATCAAATTCAAGACAGCGCATTATCGCAGAAAACAAACTAGTTGCTTGGCGAAGATTATATGGGTGTCCATTGTTGCTGCATACACCTGCCATCCATGTCATTTTGTAGGTCTCTAATTCCTCTACTATTGAAAGGAATTGATCTACATATAGCTTGATCTACTCTATAAAGAGCAACAAACTTACTCCTAATAGAGCAAAGAAACTTGTTATTGTACACAGCATCTTGCTTCTCATTGATGAGGACAAGAAGAGTCCCATAGCACAATAGGATGTAGAGACCAATGAGCTGATGCACATTGATGAGTACCAAAATGTGTAGACAGGATTAGTTGGGGTCCCATTTTTGGAGCCAGATTAATCCAGCAATTCCAGTGAAGCAAATCACAACACTTCCATCTAATGATGATGGTGATCACTAAGCTTGTTGCTCAATGCAGCTAAGCATTTCTTATTTTGGCATTTTAATCTAGTTTTGATTATCAATTTATAACTTTGTAGTTTGTAATTTCTAACTTGACGAATTGAACTTCATGAATTGAAGAAATAAAAATCAGAAGGTTCATTGGATTAATGAATTGAACTTATTTTAGTCTATTTAAATTATCTTTTAAGATTTTGTATTTTAATATTGTCATGACCCCAAAATTGTAGCACTAAGATATAAAGCATGGAAATACAAATAAATAACAAAATACATATTGAAAATATAGAAAGAAATATTAGCAATTTAATATTATTATAATTATAATTATTAAGATAATATTATAATTATAACTATCAAAATATAAATATAAATATTAACATCCTAAATATTATTATTGTAAATATTGAAATATACATATATATTAAACAAGAAACATATAATATTAACTAAGACTCATATGCTTAGCGCCCCACTTTGAAAGGATTACCTTATGCTGGCTGACTGATATCTAGCAGTGCCACTTTGGAGGATAACATAGACTAAATTCTGGCCGACCCTCATGATTTTGGCACCCAAGTTAATCACATATAGAGGGCAGCGAATATTTAAGGGGGAAATTCTTTGTGAAGGTGTAGCCATCTGCCATAAGCAGACAATAAAAACAAATAATTATTATCAATAGGCAGTGATTAATATAGAATGAGTCTGCTTTCAAGGAACGGCAATCATATTTAAAGAGGTAACAATTAGTTTTGAAAGGCAGCGATCATTTTTCCAAAGGGTTGCCTCTATTCAAAGGTTGCATCTCTTCACTCAGCTTTGAGGTATTAAGAAATCAGAATGGAAGGATGAAGAGGGAATCATACTGGAATAGAAAGACAAAATAAGAAATCTGGAATATATATTTCCTGAGCATCCAGGCAGATCAAAGCAATCAGAAATGAATAAGTAGCCTGCACTCAGAAAGGCAGCGGCCCTTAAGTATAATAAGGGAGTGATATCAAAAAGAAGATGGGTCAATGAGGAATATATGGAGGCAGATGATAAATCAATAACCAGGGAAGTAAGTTTAATATATAAATTATATACACGATCATGCAATAGTAATTAGAAGTAATTATAAATATATATATATATAGAATATTTATATATGTTATATACGATTATGTAATAATGATGCTTGCAGCAATTATTAATCATTATGCAATTGAAACTAATCTGTTTGTTTCTCTTTAAGCAATATCTTCTGAATATTGAGAACAGATCTATTAAGGAACTGAAGAAAGGGAAGATACAGACCAGCAGATTATTATTATCATATCTATATATATATATATTCAGGGGTATTTTCTGCCAATCATTGTTTACACATGTATGCATATTGCTTATAAGATAATAAGAATATTTAATGTATAATTTCCTATGATAGAATTAGAAATATGCTTGACTGACTGAAACCCATCTTGTAGGAAGGGCCTAGGGTGGAGTGGTAAACAAGGCTATGTAAGTAAGCCATTCTGGAGATGACCGTAATGGCTCCTAGGACCAGAGGGCACTTACACAGAGAGCCAAGTAACCCACTTACAACCCCCGCCCAATTCCACAAGATGGCAAGTGTCTTTAGGGGGTTGAGACATTGATGTGGAGAGCAGGTACAAGCCACCAAGGGAGAGGGTTGTGGTAGACACCCTCTTAGGCTTGGCGTAGAAATGGCTTCGAGCAGACCCATCATGACCCTTCTCCCAAATCCTAGTGTGCTTGCATTAATGATAATCTATGGATGTGATGTAATTGCCTAACCCTAACCCTAATTTGCTACAATTTGCGATCAGTAGGAAAATTCTAGGGCAAATCAGTAGAGGGACATTAAAAATATTCAAATATTATTTTTCATATATGATCTTAAAAGTTGTTCCCTCATTGTCCCCAAAATTCGGAAAAAAAATATTGTAGTACCTAGAACACATCCCTTCATCCTTATATCTAGATAGACTGATTGAATTAACTCTTGAAGGGTGTTACACTTTCAAATATCTCGAATAGGACTAGTCGCTTGTACTATTTTATTAGTTAAATTCATGGTATATAAAAGTAATCATCACACATATGCAAATCGAACAAGTCCTTAAGGGAAGTAACTACTAAAAGGATGGTAGGACTTAGTGTAAGGAAAAGCAAAGGTGTGGAAACGCTTTCCTAACACTAAAACCACAGAGGAGACGTGCAAAGACCAGTTTTAAAACATTAAAACACTTAAGATGAACACATGCAAGGTTACAAGAGTAACAGAAATAAAACGTTTCAGAGATAACACCAGATTTACATGGGAAAACCCTTTTGGGAAAAAACCCACCACACCAATACAAAGACACTTTGTATTACAGTAAGCAAAAGATTACATACAAAGTTACAGCCCTCACTCTCTGATAGTTAGCTCACAGCAGCACTTGAGTTTTCATGCACTCACCGTTTCAATGCTACTTCAGCATACAGCGAATACAAAACTCGACCGCCTCTTTCACAGTATTCTGCTTGTTCTAATCTCTCTCAGATTAATAGACTTCTTGTCAAGACCGACAATTTCAAGTCTTTATACAACCACCAATTAGGGTGCATTAAATTCAGTTCTTCACTGACACGCCAAATCGATCTCAGATCAAATCCACCTGCAATCCTACATCGAGCCACCCCCGCAATAAATTCATTGCAGAGAAAATACAATTCGGGCTCTGCCAATCGCCAAAATCCGATCACAAGAGACTGCATAATAATTCGCTTTTCACCAATCTAGCTTCCGGCAATAAATGTTGTTTTGCAACAACTGATGAGAAATCACCATGTGTCACACTGCTATTCGTTCCGCCACTTGACCAAGCAGTGATTGATCAACTGTCATCGAGCTCTGAAAACCCTTCGCCATCGCTAACAATTGCATCACATTCCGGGCTGGCAATAATCTACTATCACCAAAACACCGACCGCCAGCTCTATCGGGCCCCACAAGCCATGTGTCCGCCGCTCAGGAGGTTTCGGGGCATCCAAGAGGGAATCACCAAGATTCCCATGAGCTCGCCAGGAACGAGCTTCCGAGGCTGCCAAGTGTCCACCACTCGCACACTCCGCTTGGCCTACGTGGAAGCCGTTGGAGCTCCTTCGGGGAATCTCTAGCGGCATCCGCTAGATTCCCCAGGGAACTCCCGGCCGCCATCGCTAACAGTTGCATCACATTCCGAGCCGGCAATAATCTGCTATCACCAAAACACCGACCACCAGCTCTATCGGGCCCCACAAGCCATGTGTCCGCCGCTCAGGAGGTTTCAGGGCATCCAGGAGGGAATCACCAAGATTCCCATGAGCTCGCCCGAAACGAGCTTCTGAGGCTGCCACGTGTCCACCACTTGCACACTCCGCTTGGCCTATGTGGAAGCCGCTGGAGCTCCTTCGGGGAATCTCTAGCAGCATTCGCTAGATTCCCCAGGGAACTCCCAAGGCACAGACAAGTGTCCAACGGCCAGACAAACCTTCGCATAAAGCAACTCGAGGCCCACCATCTCTTCGTTGCGCTCACCACTTTGACAAGCCGCCACGCGTCATGCGCACAGGCGATTCCGCTCAGCGAAAAGGTTAACAAAGGTACTTGCCTTCGGATGTCGCGGAAAGCAGCCAGCACCGTTAGATGAAGCCAATAACAGTCGTTGATGCAAGGCATCGGCACATCGGCGAGACAGAGCATTTCCTTCTACCAATAGACGACTGCTCTACCGATCAAGCCGAGGCCAACAAACAATCCGCCAACTCCACGCCCGTCGGCCCATCGCTATGACAACCCTCGGAACCTCGCCAATCAGACAAAGTCTCAACGACCAAAGGGTCAAGCCAACCAAAAGAGAACACCGCAGTAAAGTGACAAGGGCATAAATTCGTCAAGCCTTTAACAGAGGTCCAAGCCAGTAAATTGAGGCACATTTTCCAACAAGCTCCCACTTGATGAAGACTTACTGGCTTCCTCCAGACTTTGAATTCATTTGCGATCATAGGCCCCAAGGCCCATTGAACTTGCACACCATTTGAACTTGTCCGTGCTTACTGGCTTTGTCAATGCATCAACAACATTTTTCAAAGTATCCACTTTTTCTAAAGAAACCTTTCCATCCTCCACCATATCTCTCACGAAGTGATAATGCACATCGATATGCTTCATCCTGGCATGGAAAGTTGGATTTTTTGCCACACAAATGGCACTCTGACTATCACAGAAAATAGTGATTTGCCCTGCATTAAAACCAATATCAGAACATAAGCGGCTAAGCCAAACAGCTTATTTGCAGGCATGAGTCGCTGCCATGTATTCTACCTCCGTCGTGGACAAAGCGACTACAACCTGTCGCTTGCTCATCCAACTGATTGCACCACCATTTAACATGGAAGTGTATCCACTGGTGGATCTTCTGCTGTCAATGTCCCCTGCCCAATCAGAGTCCACATACCCACGAATGCTAAGAGTTCTCTGTGATGCAACCAAATTGCCATGGTAACACAAAGCACATTCTAAGGTACCTCTCAGATATCTAAACACTCTCTTTACAACATCCCAATGCGTCCTTCCTGGATTTGCCATAAATCAGCTGAGTACTCCCACTGCTTGGGCAATGTCTGGCCTTGTACAGACCATCGCATACATTAAACTGCCAACAGCACTTGCATAAGGCACTCTGGTCATGTCCTCCATCTCAGTAGAAGATTTTGGACAATCTTCAACAGATAGTTTCATTCCCTGGGTAACTGGAACAACTAGCTGCTTGCAATCACTCATATCAAATCTTTCCAGAACAGTGTTGATGTACTTACTTTGGCTGACCCAAAGCTTTCTGCCATTTTTGTCCATGGTTATCTCCATCCCTAGAATATACCTTGCTGCACCTAGATCTTTCATTTTGAACTTTGCAGGCAACTGAGATTTAAGATCAGAAATCATAGACTTACTATTTCCTATGAACAGCATATCGTCCACGTACAGGGTAATAATAAGCACACGATCATTTTCAGTTTTATAATACACACAATGATCAGATTTTGATCTCACAAATCCCATAGACAACACAAATGTGTCAAACTTCTGGTACCACATTCTAGGAGACTGCTTCAAACCATACAAAGATTTCTTTAATTTGCAGACTAGGCTTTCTTTACCTTTTTCAACGAAATGCTCAGGCTGGGACATGTAAATTTCTTCTTCCAGCTCTCCATGGAGAAACGTTGTTTTCACATCCATCTGCTCAATCTCTAAGTCATACACGACTGCAAGTGACATCAGAAATTTGATAGATGTCAGCTTAGCTACAGGAGAAAAAAATTCTCCATAATCAATTCCCTCTACCTGGGAATACCCCTTTGCAACCAACCTCGCTTTATACTTCTCCGCACAGCCCTCAAGACTAGTCTTCTTCTTAAATACCCATTTACAGCCAACAAACTTTCTTCCTTCAGGCAAAGGTACCAAATCCCAGGTTTCATTCTTTTCCAATGATTCCATTTCTTCATTCATGGCTTCCAACTAGGAATTTGCGTCAGACATATTAATTGCCTCTTTAACAGTCCTAGGTTCCTCAGTGCTAGTAATTAAAGCATAGGCACAGTTCGAATCCAAAATGGAGAAACCATACCTATCGGGTTTTTGTTTTTGACGTGTAGACCTTCTCACTGGCTGAGGTTGTGGTTCTTCATCTTCGGAACCCTCAGAGCTGCTAAAGCTCTCCTCAGTTTCAGGTACACCATGCAGTTCTCCCTTTTTGGGGGTTTGGGGAATCTCAACTGCATCATTATTCTTTTCTCTTTGATCTATCTCTAGCTGTGGATCAACTGTAGAAGGTTTCAGCTCATGAAATATTACACTTTTGTTGTACAAAACCTTCTCAGTGACGGGGTTCCAAAGCTTGTATCCCTTCACACCAACACCGTAGCCGATGAAGATACATTTAACAGTCTTGTTCTCTAGCTTAGATCTTTTCTCATTTGGCACATATGCATATGCCTCACAGCCAAAGACGCGAACATGTCTCAGAGAGGGCTTCTTACCAGACCACGCTTCCAAAGGTGTCTTATGAACAAGAGCAGAGCAAGGAGAACGATTTACCAAGTAACATGTTGTAGCCACGGCCTCAGCCCAGAACATCTGCTCCAGACCAACACTGCTCAACATACTCCTTGCCTTTTCCATCAGCGTCCTGTTCAACCTTTCAGCAACTCCATTTTGCTGTGGAGTATAAGGTGTAGTTTTATGCCTTTTAATCCCATGGTCTTTACAGTATCTATCGAAATCTGCAGAACAAAACTCACTGCCATTATCTGTCCTCAAACATTTTATTCTCCTTCCAGTCTAATTCTCTACCAAGTTTTTAAACTCTTTAAAACGACTAAACACTTCTGATTTACTTTTAAGAAAGTATATAAATGCCCTTCTCGAATAGTCATCAATAAAAGAAACATTATATCTAGACTTTGATAACGAAGGAACATTCACTGGACCAAACACGTCAGAATGAACATAGTCCAATACACCAAAAGATTTATGAGAGCTCGAGGAAAAGGAAACACGTTGTTGCTTTCCATAAATGCAGTGTTCGTAGAAATCGAACTCAAGATTACAGTCTACAAGCCCTTCGACAAGATTTTTATTTTTCAAGGTTTTTAAACCTTTCTCACCTATGTGACCGAGTTTATGATGCCACAGCATGGTCTTCTCTGCTGGGAGTTTCACCTCCATCGCATTTGCAGCCAAAGAAGCATCTTCATCTTCCTCTACAGGAACAGCTTTGCTTGACTTTACAGAGGCCCTGTTGCATTGAACAGGACGTGCATCCAGCTTGTACAGAGTGCTAGTATGTACACCCTTAGCCAGCACCATTGCACCTCTAGCCATCTTACATCCTTTATTCGAGAAAGAAACATCTACACCAGCATCATTCAGCTTACTGACAGAAAGTAGTTACGAGCCAGACTTGGTATGTGCAGTACACCACCAATCCCTTTGATTCTACCGTCAGGGAACTGTATCTTGACTCTACCTCGGCCAACAATCTCCAATGTTGAATCACTCGCCAGGTACACCTTTCCACCATCATACTTCTCGTACTTAGTGAACCATTATCTATGAGACGTCATATGAAAGGATGCACCCGAGTCAACCAGCCAGACATCATCTGATACCTGAGTTGCCAAAGCTGCAATGAAGGCATCTGCATCACTCTGAGAAAAGTCATAGTCTGAAGAGTTACTCTTCTTCTTCTTCTTCTCCTTGCAATCCTTTCGGATATGACCAGGCTGCCCACAATTCCAGCATTTCACCTTGGACTTTTTACCAAGAGACTTCGATCTCCCTACAGATTTAGATTTGGACTTCCTGTCTTTCTTCTTGCCTTTCTCCTTTGATCTACCTCAAACAGCAAGGGCCTCTTTGGCCATCTCAGAAGACTTCCTTCGCATCTCTTCAGACAGCAGCGAAGCAACCACATCTTCCATCTTGAAAGTAGCAGTCATACTTCCAATAGCCATCACCAGATGATCCCAAGTATCAGGTAACGAACATAACAGGAGCATGCAACGATCCTTCTCCTCTCTCTTTACACCCACAGACGCCAACTGAGCAACACTCATATTAAACGAGTTCAGATGGTCTGCAACAAGTGCACCTTCTTCCATCTTCAAGGAGTACAACTTCTTCCTCAGGAATAACTTATTTACCAGAGACTTTCCCTGATAAATATCGCCAAGCTTCTTCCATAACGAAGCTGCAGACTTCTCCTCATGGACATTCAGGAGTACAGAATCAGGGAAACAAAGTCTTATTAGACCTCTCGTTTTTCTATCTGCAAGGTCCCATTCTTCTTGCTTCATACCTTGTGGCATAGTTCCAGACACTGCTACCTAGAGGTCTCTATCCACTAACAGGTCTTCCACTTTGAGTTTCCACAACTCAAAGTTACCGCAATTGAATTTCTCAATATCAACTCTTCCTGATGTACTCGCCATCTTAGACAGAACTAAGTTCTAACTTTGCAAGACTCCCACTGGAACAGTATTAGCACAAAAACCCAGCCCTACTAACAAGGATAACACAACTGGCCAGGCTCTGATACCACTTGTAAGGAAAAGCAAAGGTGCAGAAACGCTTTCCTAACGCTAAAACCACATAGGAGACGTGCAAAGACCAGTTTTAAAACATTAAAACACTTAAGATGAACACATGCAGGGTAACATGAGTAACAGAAATAAAACGTTTCAGAGATAACACCAAATTTACATGGAAAAACCCTTTCGGGAAAAAACCCACCACACCAATAGAAAGACACTTTGTATTGCAATAAGCAAAAGATTACATACAAAGTTACAGCCCTCACTCTCTGATAGTTAGCTCACAGCAGCACTTGAGTTTTCATGCATTCACTGTTTCAATGCTACTTCGGCATACAGCAAATACAAAACTCGACCGCCTCTTTCACAGTATTTTGCATGTTCTAATCTCTCTCAGATTAATCGACTTCTTGTCAAGACCGACAATTTCAAGTCTCTATACAACCACCAATTAGGGTGCATTAAATTCAGTTCTTCACTGACACGCCAAATCAATCTTGGATCGAATCCACCTGCAATCCTACATCGAGCCACCCCCGCAATAAATATGTTGCAGAGAAAATACAATTCAGGCTCTGCCAATCGCCAAAATCCGATCACAAGAGACTGCATAATAATTCGCTTTTCACCAATCCAGCTTCTAGCAATAAATGTTGTTTTGCAACAACGATGCAGAAACAACCGATGAGAAATCGCCACGTGTCGCACTGCTATTCGTTTTGCCACTTGACCAAGCAATGATCGGTCAACTGTCATCGAGCTCCGAAAACCCTTCGCCATCGCTAACAGTTGCATCACATTCCGGGCCGGCAATAATCTATCGCCAAAACACTGACTGCCAGCTCTATCGGGTCTCACAAGCCACGTGTCCGCCGCTCAGGAGGTTTCAGGGCATCCAGGAGGGAATCACCAAGATTCCCATGAGCTCGCCCAGAACGAGCTTCCGAGGCTACCACATGTTCACCACTCGCGCACTCCGCTTGGCCTACGTGGAAGCTGCTGGAGCTCTTTCGGGGAATCTCTAGCGGCATCCGCTAGATTCCCCAGGGAACTCCCTAGGCGCAAACAAGTGTCCAACGGCCAGACAAACCTTCGCATAAAGCAACTTGGGGCCCACCATCTCTTCGCTACACTCACCACTTTGACAAGCTGCCACGTGTCATGCACACAGGCGATTCCGCTCAGCAAAAAGGTTAACAACGGTACTTGCCTTCAAATGCCGCGGAAAGTAGCCAACACCGTCGGGTGAAGCCGATAGCAGCCGTTGATGCAAGGCATCGGCACATCGGCGAGATAGAGCATTTCCTTCTATCGATAGACGACTGCTCTACCGATCAAGTTGAGGCCAGCAAACAATCTGCCAACTCGACGCCCATCGGCCCATCACTGTGACAACCCTCGGAGCCTCACCGATCAGACAAAGTCTCAACGACCAAAGGGTCAAGCCGACCAAAAGAGATCACCGCGGTAAAGCGATAAGGGCATAAATTCGTCAAGCCTTTAAGAGAGGTCCAAGCCAGTAAATTGATGCACATTTTCCAACACTTAGAAGAGTGTTTATGTTTTCAGCAATTCTTGGAGCATAGGTTCATTTAGATTACGGTTTTGGCCAAGAGCACCAACCAATTTATACATGGGGGCTTCTTTAAGCTAAGTTGCCATCTAGACCTCCTCAAAAGTGTTCTCCTTTGTCCTATGTGTTACAGCAGTAATATAGCCAAGGGCAATTCCCAAATTGCACTTGATTCTTTGGCCTAAGTTGATATCTTATAGGCAAGTAACTACTTAAAGGACCTTATGCCTTAGAAGTGTGATTATGTTTTCAAAGCAATCTTGGAGCATAGATTCATTAAGATTAATGTTTTGGCCAAGAGCAGCAACCATTTTATACTTAGAGACCTCTTTAACCTAATTTGGCATTCGTACCTCCTCAAAAATGTCCTCCTTTGTCCTATGTGTTAAGAGTAGTAATTTGGCCAAGACTCCTTTGTCCTATGTCTTACAGCAGTAATTTGGCCAAGGGCAATCCCAAATTGTGTTTGGTTCTTTGGCCTAAGTTGGTATACATATCTCCTCAAAGAAATAGTCACTTGGCTCCTCAAGGGACTCCTAGAAAAACTAGATTGATTTCTTCCTCCTTTCAAGGTATTTCAAACCTTTAGAGTTATCAAGTGCTTGTTAGATTTTGCACCCCCTATCACAAAAGGTGATAGATATGAGAGAAAAACGTTATCCTCCACATGTGATCATTGGGGCCTCTTTTTCTTGTTATTGGTGTAGAGGGTCAAATTCTCTTTATCATTAATACTCCAAAGTACGAGGGCAATCACAAACTATCATTTTTCTTGTTGTCTCTAGACAATCATGGACAATGTCATCCTCCACATACAATCATTGGGGGTTTTTATTCTTGCTCCTAGTGTAGAGGGCCAAATACTTTTTATCATTCATAATATAGTGTACAAGGGCAAACACAAAGAATCATTTTTCTTGTTGCATCTAGAGAATAACGACAACAAATACCTTACTACAAAGGTATTGCAAGGAGTACCTTGCTTCCTCCCAAGATTGTTCAACAATACCCTTTTAGTCCCATTCCCTTACCTAAGGATGTTAATAGACTCTATATTGGCCCTTCCATGACAATCAACAAGCATGGTCTCTCTTCTAGTAATGATTCTTGCAAATTAGACCTCAACTTCATTAACCCTTCTCTTTCCCCATGGATCTTTCAAAGTCTCCTAAATCTCCCTTGCAAGAGGATTGTAATTTTGCAAATGTAATTGTCACCCTATAACAGTTCTGAAGAATCTCCCTTCCATGAAGATCAATGAACATGGTCTCTTTTCTACTCCACTCTTGCAAATTAGAAACTTACTCTCTTTTAACCGTTTTCTTTCCTCTTGGCTCTTATGACGACTCCTAAAACTTCCTTACAACAAGACTGCATTTTTTCAAATATAATCATCACTCTAAACAATTCCAAAGAATATAATTGCAAATCATTAACTTTATCTAACTAACGAATAACATAGTCACATCCATCAAACCAAAACTAATTGTATTTTGTTTCAAATTAGAGAACAAAATAGCTAGTAGGTTGAGATACAACAAATTGAGTAGAGTGAGATTTAAGATGAGAAAGTGCACGGCAAGAAGAATGGTTGCAACTATTTCAATTATATATTCTCTACAAAATTTCCATGAAATGAAATATTTTAATGACGTCCACGAGGCCAAAGAAGCCTATGGGACCCACGAACAACACAAGAGCCCCCACAAAGAGGCCCTAGTCAGTTTGTAAACACCGGTTGAGATCAGTCCTTCTGCAGTGTATTTTGATGATGAAGTTTGCAATTTTGTCTAACCTTGACTCTTCAAACAAGGTATTCAAATTATCAACATGCACAGTGTCCCCATAGCTGTCCCGGATGTCTTTATACGCTAAGCACTCCATGATGAAGTGCCACTCCGTCTCCACCATACCCTTGTTACAAAAACAGCATATTCTATTTTCCCACTCTTCTTTAGGAACAACCCACCTGCCCATTACCTATCAATTTGATTTGTTAGTATAGGTAAAGATCTATGTTCCAAAAAATTCTAAGATAGGGGGGCATGAGGGACGAGTCTCGAGGACGGGAGGACCACAGGCTTGGGGACAATGATGAGATGGAGATTTGGGGGTGGAGCCCCTAATGAAGTCAACGAGCAATGCCCCTTGTAGGGGTCTAACGACAAATCCCCTAGCAAGGTCGAGGGACAATAACCCTTGTGGGGTCTAGGGATGGAGCCCTCAACAAGGTCAAGGGGTAATGCCCCTCATGGGGTCCAGAGGTAGTGCACCTAACACATTCTAAAGCCCCCGGCACCAAGCACAAATCAAGGCCTTCAAACCACACAAACCTTCATAGCGCACACCATTTTCACAATTTTATCACTTCATTTCAGCAACACCAAGTCCTTACTATTTTTGAAACTTGCAAGTGATTTGGATTTTGAAATGAGGCTTTGATGCCTAGATATGAGATTTTTTTTTGTGACTACTAAGGGTGTGGATAGGTCCCACAAACCATTAGGGTTAGGGTTTGTCGCATGCAAATTGAAAACATCCCTAGGTATGTGGTGGCAATGTTGGGATAGTGGGGCAACATTTTCTTTTTAAATATTGAAATTTTCATTTTCTTACAGTGGGGGATGCCTAGGATTCTTGGGGATGGTCAAGAGACTCTTAAAAGTCCCTAGTAGATCCTAAAGTTCCCAAGACATCCCCAAACTAGGGGGATGTCCCAGATACATCCCTAGGTGTGTGGTGTCAATGTTGGGATAGTGGGGCAACATTTTCCCCAAGTCCTCACGTCTCAAAAACGTCCCCATATCGGAAATGTGGGGATTTTTTTGGGGTGGGGGGCATGTCCCCATGGAACGGGGGTAAAGATAAGCACAACCAATAAATGTTACCACATTTTAGTCCACTATTAATTAGCCTTGTCTATTGCCACCAAGAATTTGAGGGGAATAATAATGTTGTAGAATTAATGAAGCATTGTTTGCTTAAAAGCACAATAGCATTCCACTAAACCTTAGAAGAAGATGAAACACATTCCACCATCATCATTTTGGAACTTCTAGAATCCAAAAGAAATTTCAAAGAAATGAGCCACATCCAAACCGTAATAAGGAGCCTACCAAAATGCTTGGATACAAAGAAGGTTGATAGCTCAATGGTAGAGTAACCCAAACTACCAATGGGAGGTCTTTGGTTTTTGTCCTTGCTCGTCCATGAAAAATAACATGGTATGGGAGTTACATTAGGAGCTCTTAGCACCAATGTGTGGTTGAAGAGAATTAAGGAAAAGTGAACCACACCTGAATTGTAATAAGGGGCCTGCAAAAAGCTTAGTGACAAAGAGAGCTAGCAGCTTAGTCGTAAGAGCTCCACAAAATGCAAATGGAAGGTCCTAGGTTTATGTCCTAGCTAGTCCATGAAAAATAACAAGAAAATATATTATCTTTAAAAATTGGTGCTTTTATGCTGAACATGTTGATGTGGTTGGTATTTTCATGTGATCCATAAAGCATGGCTTTAAAAAATTTTGAGGTTTGAATTCCACCAAGAAGCAAAAAACACAATTTTATGGGCTTTGCATTCCTTTAACGCAACTTGAGACATCACATTAGAAAAATCTCAACTATCAACAAAAATGCTGAACTTGGTACACGTGTTGCCAATGTTCATTCTAAGGTTAATAACTTAAGTATTGTACACAATCATTACCATATGTTGCAAATACAATTTGCAAGTATTTCATGCTTTTGAAGAGAAGCAATAGATTCCATATTTCAATTCACCATCCTTGAGGCAAGGAAAGATATATGGCATGAATAGGCAATAGCTGGTAAATGAAATCATTTAATTGTTTGTTAGTTTTGCTATGGCAATAATTGTGAACATTATTTATTTTTGTACAATGCTTGTTACCTTTTAATATTTGATGCATTTATGTATCTGGACAATGATATAAGAAGCAATGATCCTATTGACCTGAATAAAAGAAAATGATATAAGCTATATAAATTATATCTGGAGTTGTTTGGTCTTGCATTGAAAATCTGGACATCACAACCATTTGAACTTAAGTATTGGTGTTGTTATGCAGTGGAAATATTTTAGACAACATTTCAAGTTGAGATGGAAGAATATACAGCCCATTAATTCATGCCCAACGCTTCTTCATTTAAACCAAACCCATGTTTTGTGGAGCACACAGAAATATCAACATGAATAGGTTTGCAAGAAACCTCTGCCAAACGTGGACCATTATGGGCTGGGTTCTGATCCTAGTCTGGATCTGGCTTGCATCTGGACAGGGTGCAACCCTGAGCCTGACCATTCAGCCTGTAGGTCTGAGATGTACCTGCCACTCCCTAGGCAAATCCAAGAGGCCCCAGAAAACCCAAATTTTTGGATTCCATTTATACTTTTGGTTTGTGAAGTCATTCCCGATTCTATACACTACTACAATATAAACCATTTTGATTTATCTATAACATTTATAATTTAACAAGTGATGTTGCATTAACAATTATCAATCATATCCATACTAAAGGAGACGGGAATCTGTGAACTGCCAACCAAAGGCCCAAACCCAAACCAGCAACATAAAGAAATACAGACCACATTAACATGTCCAACATAAAAGCCCTGATTTTTTTATTGAAAAGCATGCCATCATATAATATATTCACAACTATAGCACAATGATTATCATTTTAAAAGTTGGGTAGAAGCACACTGCCTCCCTCCACAAATAACAAACAGATGAATTTTCAGGTATATAACACAATGTAAATTTCTGCATTTCTCTTTGACAAAATCATTTGAAGAGAAAAGTAAAGAAAAAGAAACAGCTATTCAAAACATAATAGATTTGAAATGTTGAGAATGCTCCAAGTCTTGCTCTTATAGCAAAAAAGTTGGCTATACTGGAACCGGTCTCCATGCCATGTGGTCACAAACTGTCCATGATTTCATTAGCAATTTCGAAAGGTCCATGTCAGCCCGACACTGTAAATGATGGGAATAATTAATAAATGACCCACCAGAGATCCACCACAATCCAGTTGAGTAACCCTAATGATGATTCTATCCCCTTGCCAGTTTGATAGTATACGTGTGCAAAAGGACAACATGGCCTGAGATCTTTTTCATACTTGATTATCTAGGTGCCTCTAGTCAAGTGGTGCTAAAACGAAATATATGAACTCTAAGAGCATTCTATCTTGGGAACTTTTGGGATTTCATCCTCTCCAATTACAGAAGAGGGTAGACAATGACATGCTTACCTGGAAAACTCTATGAACATCTAATTTTGATGTTGTGTACCTGTATGGCATTGTTGGACTAAATTCGTATTACAATTGAAATGTTACAACCTTCGTAAATGGTAACTTTGCCAATTCCGGCGGGAAAAACATACATGCAAATCAAAAGTTCAAGAACCTTAGAAGACGGAGCTGAGAAACGAATCCTAGAATCTCCTTCCAAATGTTGTTTTGAAGATCCATAGATCACTTTCAGCCCCCAAATATAACAAACAGCAACACAAATAGTGCCACATTACTGAAGGTTGCAGATAATATGCAATATTGTCATAACGCAAGAGGGGAAAAAACAACATAAAGTCTAATATTCATTCACAAATAAGAACCCTGTTCACTCCAAGACCCTAATCTAACTCACCTATCATGCATGTGATGTGCATCAGTATCACATAATCACAATCGTGTCGAATGAGATGAGCTCAAATGTCAAGAGGAGCCCTATATTCAAACCACATGAAGCATATTAATGCGTTGAAATAATTGAGTAAAAAATACCCCATTCAACATAATGAGCGGTAACTTCGAATGATATGAGATGCCCCTTGGGCACGACATCTAAGACCGAGGATTCTCCAGACTCAGAAATTTACCAAATCAAAAGCAAAATCAGATAAACCAATGCATGCTAAGGAAAGGTGAGAAAAAGACCAAGATAGTGCCATAAGGGAAACCAAGATCCCCTGGTTTTTGTGATCAATAAAATGCAGCAGATCCCCCGGAAAGGATATCATATTCTTCCAAAGAAAAACTGATAAAGAAAACCAAAAACATTATGCTGCAGGCAAGTGAATTGGCATAAATCCTACAACTTACAATTTCTCCCTGAGCTCAGGAGTATCCTTTGGTGTGCCGATGGTATTAACAAGACGCTGAAATGTTGAAACCGCTGTATTGATCTGGAAAATTCCGCCGGCGACGGCCTGAGATGGGTCCTGCCGTCCATTCATGCCCTCTCTTCTAAGGCCCAACGGTCGCCCAGATTCCAAATCCTGGAAACTCATCTTTCCTCAATCAAAACCGACCAACAATCCCTTCAACACGCCTTCAGATCTCCAACCCCAAATTATATAATTCCTATTTATAACTGAAAAGAGATAACAAAGCAAAAGCAACACAGATTAAAATGTATGCTGTGCTGCCAGATAATTCATATGCAAAGGCTGCTGCTGAGTAATAAAAACCCACGTTGTTGCGCCGATTCGATCCGGAGAATTATTATTATTATTATTGTGCCGGCCGGACATCGAATTGCAGAGGAATTCGAGAGGCTAAGGATGATGGGAAATAAGATGACGACAAGGCACGCCTTTGGTCATCCCGCCCTCTGACTTGGACGCTTCAATCTCTCGCTTGAGTTAGTTTGACCCCTGGGTCAGGGTCAGGCGTCACGAGTCAGCCCTTGCTCTTGCTTTTACAATTTCTTTCCTCCGCTTATATTGGAAAATCCATTTTTAGAAGAAACCGTATTACTTAGTGCTTCTCACTCTCCAATGGGGACAACTGCCTACCCCGCACTTTTCTTAGTTTTGGATTTACTTTTGAAGGGGATTTTTATATGAGTATTGTGCAAGTGTTTGTTACTGTATAAAAATTGATAAATTTTGTGAAATTAATTTGATATTTTTATTATTAGAAGGCTTTTTTGAAATAAATATATATATTTTTCAAGTGATAATAATAATTTGATAAATTAGAATTGATTTTTTTTAACAGGTTTTATTTTATTTTTCATTTTTTAAGTTTCATGCTATTATAATTTTTAATATAAAAGTTAGAATTTTATTTTTAATAATTTTAATAGAGTTTAATTTTATTTGAAATATAGTTTTTTTTTTTTTAAGTTTAAGGTGATTTTTATATGAACATTATCGAGTGATTTAATGATCAACAGTTGAGAATGTGGATGAATCCAATATAAATAAAATATTAAAAAAATAACATTTTATATAAATAAATAAAAGTAAAGAATCTGATATCTTTCTACATTTCCACTAGAAAATATGTATCAAAAAAAAAAAAAATAGAAAGAAAGCAAAGAATTATGTATGGGCGGCATCGAAGAGCTTAGGTGTTTGTTCAAACAACATGGCGGAAATGGAAGTTCTATGGCTCAGCTTACAATTGTGCATACAACAGGGCTTTGACGTGGTTGAAATAGAGGGAGATTCTATGCTTTGTGTACAGGCGATCACTTCAGGAAAATCCCAGAACTGGCGCATCGGTGATTGGATCCCACCTATTAAGGAATTATTAGATAGGCTTACAAATTACACACTATCACATGTCTATAGAGAGGCAAACAAAGCGGTAGATTTTCTGGCTAACTAGGGCATGTTTCAAAAAGAAAAGGTGATTTCCAACTCTGCCCCTACTCGATGGCCAGGACTGCAAGAAATCCTGACAAAAGATCTAGCAAGGAATCTGAGAAGACAGGCTAAGACACATGTGACTAGAGTTAATGGACTGTCATCTCGACAGTAAGAGGAGGACTGATCCGAAAAAAATATGGGAGCCGCTTTGAACGTCGATCGCCCACGTGAATGTACTCAAATCATGGTTGGGCGGCTATATTAAGGAAGTAAGTAGCTCGGCCTATGCATTGAATGATAGAAGATTACAAAGAGTTGGGGCATTGAAAGATGGTGCATCAATTCGGGATGAGTTGCCTCTGCACTAAGGAAAATTTGGCAGAGCAGTGCGCTCGACTCTTTTATGTTCAAGGCTCAGTGGGAAGATCGGCAATGATTGAAATGGCGAGAAGAATATTAGGCGACCACCGTCATTGTTGCAATGGAAAAGTATATGAGATGGTGATCAGCGCAATAGTCGACATTGGGGGAACTCCGGCTCAGGCGATGGAATTACTTCATGGCTTCATACCTACGACTTATGCTCAAGTAGTCACTAGCATGACCATGGCTTTAGCCAAGGAAGGAATGGTCAGCCACCTACGTTTCTACTTCAACCCGTCCTACAAAGAGGGGACGAATGAAGAAAGTAGAGACAATGAAAAGGAAGTAAGTCGGATGGTTGATGCATGGGATACTTTCAGGGCAGGGGTTAAAAATAACAATTTGAATGCGTTCATCAGTTTCATGCGTCAAGGCCATTCCTGGATTGGAGAACAAAGCATCAAAAGGGTCATCCATCTGGGGCGGTGTTTGGAAATCATTTACCAGATTCTGGCAGCTTAGTCTTTCTAAGTCTATAATGGCAGTTTCTGCCTCTTCCTATCTATACTTGGGCGCTACCCCCTTACAGTAATACTTATCTATAATAATAATAATAAAAAATTGTTATAATTTATATTTTGTATTATTTTTCGTATATATGTATATATGGTATTTTTTATTTTAGATTATAAAATATATTTTTTAGAATATTCTTAATTTAATACTATGAAATAAAATTATATTTTATATATTTAAATATTTTTAGTATAATATTATAATATTTGGATATTATATATTTAATATTTATATACATTATACGTTTTTTTTTATACATAAGATGATTATTTTATTAATTATAATAACGAAACTACAAACGTCTCCATAGCAGGAGAAAAGCATCACCAAAAAAATACTATAGAGCTACTCGGCCTTCAAATTCGCCATTTATACCAGTCTATAGATAGCCATCCAACCATGGACACAGTAACCTCGACCATACAAAAACAACCAAAGCCATTTCATGACTGTAAATAGGACGTCAAGAACCAGCAAAAACTAGCTTCCCCATAAGCCAAAAAACCACAACCCAACACCCACCTTACATAAAATCGTTTAATTTTGCAAAGTCTTCAAAGTTCGTAATCCATTCCACACAATCGACCGCTTTCAAACCAAAGAATTTAAAAAAAAATTAACTGCCACCGCCATAATCATTTGGTGCCTCATAAGGCTCGACCCGCACAAATCCAAAAGAAAGGGGTATATCTTCACAATGTCCTCCATGTAAATCTGTTCCACATCGCAGGGCCTCGGGCAACCCTTTCCTTCGATCACCACACTAAGAATTTCATCCACACCTTCCACCAAATCTTATCTAAACATTTTGACCAACACCCCTTTCGCTTATGCTTTTGGCACCTTGTTATCCAACAGAGAAGCAAGGAAACGGGACGAGATTTGCAAATTATCCCTCCCATACTCCTTGCATTCCAAATGGCTTGACCCCAAGATCATCTTCACAGCCACCAAAACTAAGGGATCATAATTGAGTAGGATGTGCTTCAATCTCTAGTCGATAATCTCCCTGAGGGAGGTTTTCCTTGCATTAGACCTCAACGATATCGGTGTATCAACTCCAAATCTAGCGAGGCCCTCCATTGATACCTCTATTACAAATTTTGAGCTCTTTGCCATCGTCAACCCTACACAGACCACTCCCAAAAATAGAGATGGAGACCACTTGCATACTCCGTTTCGCACCCGCAAAAAAAAAAAAAAAACTAGCCAAAAAAGAAGACACTCTACCCATTAATAATTTTAACAATCACAAGGTCGTCGCCACCCTTTGCAAATGGTACACTTATCAGCGTGCAAGATGTCCTCACCACAAGGAGGATATCCCAAAGGCCCGATTTTCATTTATTTCAATGTATGGAAATGGGGGCCATAGTTGTCCTCCACTACCTTTTGTACTTTAGGCTAAAAGACCATAGCTACCAACTTTAACATAGTGGATTCCAGCTTTGTCCTTATGTAGCCCAAAGTCCCTACCGTCGTGGCATTAGTTTCCACCTCCCTCCGCCAACTGGAGGGGCACCCACTCTTCCTCCCACATATTTTAATTCCTTTTCACACATATTTATTTTAAATCATGTCCCAAAACACCTAAATTGGAGAGAAGATCTGCCTCTGAGTTTCCTTCCCTCAGAGTGTGATTAAACATTACCTAGTCAAACTTGACAATTTGATCCAAAGCAGCATCCAACTTCTCCCCTAATTTCCAATTATGAATTTGCTTGGATCTCAGAGCATTAATCACTAATGTGGAGTCCCCTTCAATTATAACTCTTCTCACCCCCAACTCCTTACACAAATCCAAACCCAGAAGAAGAGCATGAAATTCAACAGCATTATTTGTGCCTTCCGACAGAGATTTGGCTAATTTCCCCAATGTCACTCCAATACTGTCTCTTACAATACAACCTACACCCAAGGGCCTAGGATTGCCCTTCAAAGCCCCATCAAAATTCAGTTTTGCCCAACTTGGTTCTGGTGGAAACCACACCACCTTACTATGTTCTTCCAAAGAGGCAACTCCACCAGAGCTCCCACAGTTTGGATTTCTTAAACCAAACCAATTTTCTAAAACTCAAGAATCCCATTCTGTGAAATTACTTTTCTTTGGATTCATCTCTTCCAATCTGGCACTAAAAAGTTCCACTATACAAGCCTCTATTTTGCACTACAACCTAAGAATTGAAAGCTCCTTTTCCTGGAAGATTCATCTATTTCTCTCTTTCCACACTTCCCACAAGACCATCGATGGACTCGACGCCCATAAATCTCCAAACATTGCCTACTTCGACTGGAATGGCCATGACTTCAACCAATCCAAAAGTTTGTTAGGGAGAACAGATTTCCAGCAAAACTTAAAACATAACCATTGCTAGATTTCCTTCATGAATTGACAATTCAAAAATAGATGATCTACAAACTCTTCCACAACATGACATAAAGGACATCTAGAGGGGCCATAAAAACCCAATTTAGTAAATCTATCACATGTTAACACTCTTCATTGAGCTGTCGCCCAAGTGAAGATCCTCGCTTTAGGAAGACAAGGTTTATTCTAACATAGATGTATTGGAAAATTTGATACTTCATCCCCTGAAGAAGCTAAAATAACATACCCTAATTTCATTGTATACAAAACTTTTGGCAATGTGTTCCACTTGACCCTATCTCTTCCCTACCTTTGCCAAATTCTCCTTTCCAATAATACTTGCTTCAATGTTTCCACCTCTTGGTCTATCAGGCCTAGCTAATGAAAGGACTTCCATTTGTACCTGTGTGGTTGTAAAATATGTCTTGTAATGTTAGTTATAACAAATCAAACACACCTTCATGAAATGCATTATATAAAAGGAAATTGAAATGGCAGAGATAAAAATTACGACTATCCTCTTAATTCATTCCATGGTTTTCTAAACTTAAGGAACCTTGCAAAATCATGCTCTCAGATCTTATTAGTCTTGCACATGAACCTACATAAGATTGACAACTTAAGCTACGAGATGCTATAATGAAAGTCTACATGTCTATATTTTTGGCTTTTCAATATTTGATGCTTGAAGATTAAATGATCCTATGATGAGATGGTGATAAAATCTAGATGCTGAGATAGAGGATGATAATCTAATGGAAATACTAAAAGAAAGATGAAATGAACTAAACTATCCAAAATAAAATTGCCATTATAGCACTACAATGAGCTAAAATACAAAACTAAGCTAAAATGCTCTCCAAATTCTCTCACAAATGCACTAAAATTTAGCAGCATAAGCTTGTCCAAATCTTCATGTTGAAAATCTATAGAAAAGGGTCCTATTTATAGTTTTTCTAAGGCTCAAGGTGATGTGGCAACAATGGACGGTCGGGATTGCGATCCTGCGACATCAACGACAGAGCATTAGGAAGTTAGAGGGAATCAGGGATATGGTTCCCTTCAACAAGACAAATTGCAAGTGTTAAAGGGAATCATAGAGAAGGAGGAGCCATGTGTCTCAGTTAGTTCCAATTTGGTTGCAAATTTGTTGAAGATATTTCATATTTTCCAATTTATAAAAATTCATTTTTGTGAGACACATGATGAGGTGGCAGGTGAGTTGGAGGTGATTAGAGGAAATATGTAGAAATGTGCTTAAATTGAATTAAAAATTCAATTTAAAAGAAGATGGTAAATTAGCAAGATGCCAAATTAATTCATTTGTGCATTTTAACCAATTTTAGAAGAATATGCCAATTTGAAATTTAAAATTCAAATTTAAAAGGAAGGGAGAAAATCAATTAAATAACAAATTGATTAAATTTGTCCATTAATTAATTTAGAAAGAAAGTGAATTTTGGAAAAGAAGAATTAGAATATGAACCATATAAATAAATTTAACAATTTATTTATAATAGTAGAGGAATTAAGAACATTAATCAAATAGCAAGTATTTAATTAATATGATGCTCCAGACCATTTTTGCATGCATACATGTTGCCCCTCTTTGAAGTGATGTGCACAGTCGCATTGCTTCAAAGAGTAAAATTTCCTAACCATGATGGTAAAAAAAATCGACATGCCCCAGACTTTGATTTTATAGCGATGATGAAAGGTTGCCCCCTCGGGAGGTAAATCAGGGATTTTTGAATTTTTGATGATTTTTTGAAAAAAAATGGATGATTTGCCGATGATCAATAGATTTGATAAGGATGACCTAATTTATCTCCCAAAAATTAGAAGAGTTTTGCCACACTGTTGATTAGTTGATGAAAAAGACCCCTTTGAAAAATTAAATAAAATGCCACCATAAATACCCCTTAATTAACCTTTAATAGGGTAAAAAGGGTAAAAGATAAGTCCATTTGTAACTTAAGCATTTTGAAAATTGTGAGCCTACAAAGCAAATATGGATAGAATTCCATGCCACACACACTGATTTGAGCGAGTTCGTCACCACCAACGTCCAGTCGCGTATGGACCTCTGGTATGTACCCTGAAAACCGCTTTTTGAATTTCAAAATTTGATTTTTCCGAGTTAAAAATCCTTTTGAAAATTTGAATATTTTCCATGTTTTAGCGCATAGGGTAGGCGAAATAGTGCATAGGGCACCCGCTTCAGCGCATAGGAAGCCTGTAATAGTGCATCTTGTTAGGTTATGACCCTATAATTAGATTAGCGCATACAAAACCTGCTTTAGCACATTAGGTCAAAAGATTAGCGCATCCGGTAAATAGCGCATCCATAGGATAGAGTCACGCATAGGGTTGATAATGTAGCACATCTGGGAAATGGCGCATTAGGACCTTGTTCAAGCACATAGAATCTATTTTTCAGCCCATCGATGAAATAGCGCATCAGGGCCCTATTCCGACGCATCCAGTAGTTTTTCTAGCGCATCTGGTAAATCAGCGCATTGAAACCCTATTTTAGCGCATCCACAATTTTTCTAACGCATCTGGTAAATCAACGCATTGAAACCCTATTTTAGCGCATCCAACCAAAATTGATGTTTTTGATGAATTCCTCCTAGATTTTTATGATTTATGATCATGTCAGCCTATGATAGGATGATGTTGATTGATAGGTTGATGATCATCCTCATGATAGGCGAGGAACGATGAATAGGATAGGTTGATTGATCGATTGATTGATGATCATCCTCATGATAGGTGAGGAACGATGACAAGAGAGATTGATTGATTGATTGATTGATTGATAATCATCCTCATGATAGGTGAGGAACGATGAATAGAATAGGTTAATTGATCGATCTCATGACAAATGAGAATCGAATGATAGGTTAGGTGCTCCTCGAGATTTGATCATAATCTCACGCAAACTGATTTGATTAGATGATGTGCTTGATTGATAGGTTGATTGAATGATTTTCTAACTTGATGTTTTAATTTTATTCTAGGAGGGTGGCTTAGGGAACCTTTAGGTTCGTGAGCGCTTTCTAGGGACGTGGGATATGGTCCCATAGCTGACTCCGACAGATCTTGCCATTATAGACTACTGTGGTTTGATTTCGTTGATTGACATGCCCTAATAGCAGATTAATCGAGATCTATTGACAACACTTGCAGAGAGGTGGCATAGCGACCACAAAACTTTTCATTTACCGACGGGAGAGATGACAGTGACCCCAGAGGATGTTTATTGAATACTGAGGATATCGGTTGTTGGGGAGTTTGGTTATGTATGATGTTGAGGAGCGGGGAGGGACAGATGCCTTACGGTAGATGTTTCATGATGATGGACTTACAGGATATGAGATATCCTAGCAGGAGTTGATTACAACTCAACAACCATTACCTTATGTGCTAGCAAGCTTTGTTGGAGGATTTCTCTACCCCGACCGTAGGTCGAAGGGCCTTTCAGTTGGTTGGGGGAAATTGCTAGAGACCATGATTTCCCATGGTACGAGGTATGCTTGGGGTTTGTGCATGTTGGCACATTTATATCATGATTTGCACTAGGTGGTGTATCTTCGGGCAGGCAGTCTTGCAGCAGGGTGCACACTGATATAGCTCTGGGCCTGGGAGCATATTGTGATTACACGATCAGTGGGAGGCAGGGCTCGGCCATCAAGACAGTCGTATGTTTTTGGATACGCAGGGCCACTTGTCCAACATAAGTTGGGCAAGTTGGAGTAATAGAGGCGGGTCCTAGATGACCTGGACACTGTGATCTAGCGACCGTATCTGGATTGTGAGGCCTGAGCAGAGGATGGTATTGAGATGCCATATGTGTTTACTTCAAGATACTTGATTGGCAAGATGCCATATATTATTGAGAGATTTCTCCTGGGCCGAGTGTATAGGCAATATGGTAGAGTACAAGGTATGCTACAGGGAGTGGCACATTATGCGTGATGAAGGTAGGATATACTAGAGTGGGGGCCAGCCCTTGATTATGACACCATGTGTACAAAGTATTACGAACTGCAACCCATATTTTGGCAGTATCATCCAGAGGTTATGGATGCCAAATGACAATAAACTATGTGGAGTATTTCCACATGCATCTTTTTTTCATGGATTTCTAGTCTTGATGAGTTTGCACCAATTTTAGAGGTGGGGAGGAGATCAAGGTCGATTGTGCAGCCCAGAGGCGGAGATAGAGGAGGTGAGGAGGTAGAGGGGGAGGTCGGAGGTGATGGGGTGGTGATAGAGGGGGAGGTGGTGATGGTGGTGTTGTGCCAGACTTTGGGGTTATCCCTAAGAGGTGAGGTCAAGACCAGTCGGGCAACAACCATTGGTAGTGTGGATGCCCTGGCAGAGATAGCAGGCACAAATTGTTGGGTTACAGGGTCAAGTTTAGGCATTGTAGACACAGGTCCAGACACTTCAGGGACAACTTGCTCAAGCCCAGGCTCAGATTCAGGCACAGGTGTGGATCTAAGGACAGATGGTGCAACTATAGGCCCAGGTAGCCACTCTAACTACCGAGAGAGATGCCCTGAGGAGGCAAAAGGCACAGGCTGTGGCAGTAGCAGACAAGATCCAAACCGTTGCTCAGGGTACAGGTACTACCGATTTGGTTAGAGAGCTCAAAGAATCCGCAGGAGGTAGAATACTACAGAGGCAGATATCATGAGGTTGTACCACCAGGGCAGAGGGTCAATTACACTAGATCGAGATCTGGGCGATCCCATTCCCACACGACCAACAAAGGGGTCACACAGCCACTTTCGTCAGGCACCAGGGATAGGACCATCAGAGGTAGGGTTGTCAAGGGTTGGACAAAGACTAGCCACATCAGGTGACAACACCACAGAATCTCTTGGACATACTTTATTTTATACTTTGATTCAGAGACTCGGCCTTGTACCACATTTTTGATGTATCTCTTTCTCAATTTATATCATTGTATACTTAACATATTTTCATGAGGTTATATGATATGCAGCGGCATTTGATGATCTTATGTGTTGATGTTTTAATATGGATGGATGCATTTAATATATGTTCTATATGATTATGCCATGTTCGATATGATTATGTTATGGATGCATGTATGGATGATGATGCATTTATTATGTTTATGAATGATGCATTTATGAGAAGGATGATATGGATGCAAATGACATGAAATGTGATTTTTTGTTGTTTTTTCACATGTATATTGATGTATGGATGCAAAAGGTTTTATTATGAACTGTAGATGGATGATTATGTGCATGGATATGGATGGTTTATGGATGTAAATGTGGTACATGTAGATGAATGGATGTATGATTTTTTTATGTTATGATATTTTGTGATGAATGTTATGATGCAAATGAAATGTAATGTTATTTTCCTTGTTTTTGGTATTTTCTATGCAAATATGTGAAATGGATTATGATTATGAATTCCAATGGATTATGATGTTGAATGAACTTATGAGGCTATTATGATAAATGACTATGGATGAATTATGAATGAATGAGAGAAATGCATTCATTATGACCTTGGTGTGATGATATGGATTGTGAATGATGATGGAATTATGTTTTATTTTTCAAATTTTTCAAATGCAAATGAATGTATGAAATGGCAATTCAAATGAATGTTTTTTTTGTTATGTCAAGTATACTCAATCTTGTAGAAAGAAATAACATCGGCCTTGAGAGTGACCAGCTTAAAAAATCTATAATGCAGATGCAGACTAAAATAAAATGCAATTATATCTATGCAATGTTGTCAATCTTATTCGTTGTGCATATTATCATCATTGAGCATTTTATTATGTTGAAAGTTAGTTCAAACATCGATGACATAAAATAGACCATGATGACCTGAGTACAACTTCCATACAACTTTCGTTGAGATTAGATAATGCAAGATAACACAAGCATCTAAGTATAAGTAGACCGAGATAACCTAAGCATCACTTGTGTAAATAAACAAGAGTTAATCATGTTCCTATGCAAATTCAAAATGTCATCAATGATACTTTGTAGAGAATGCCCCACAACAATTTGAATAGTAGTAATGATTGACTCACAAGCAACAGACAAAACAAATATCATTCTTGATCACAATGCCTCTAGTTTGTAACATCATCGAGTTACTCCCAAGAAATGATAACAACAATCATGATACATGCAATTGAACATGTGCATTAAAGTGATCCAACCATCATTTAGAAGATGATCCTTCAGTGATGAGATGATTTGATATTGATGTTGATGTTTGATTTGAATGATTGATTGGATTGGATTGATTTTTGATGCTCAAATTTTGAATGGATATTACAATTGTCGTTTTGATGTTGCAGTTTGTTGATTGCTTGTCTGCTGATTTAAGCTCAACGGTGATTTCCCCCAGTGAGAACAAACCAGACTTTATTATGGATATGTACAATGACAACCAAGCCAGAGTGGGACGATCGTGTTAGCCAAATATGGACATGAAGCTCGTTGTAAGATATGCATGAATGCGTAGGGATGGCAGAAGCGGATGGTTAATCACATGCTCAAATAGACGAAGAAGCCGACCTATCACAAATGGTGCCTATTTACCAGGTTTTCACCATCTGTTTTTATTGCACTTTTCAGATTTTATGATTTTTTTGCTATTATCAAGAGGCCTGTTTGCCAGGTTTTCATTGAGACAACAATTTTTTTAGGACTTTTTCTATTTTTTAGGATTTTTTTCAAGACTTTTTTTGCTTTTTAGGATTTTTTTTATTTTTTATTTTTTATTTATTATTTTTTTATGTTGTCACCAAGACGCCTGTTTGCCAGGTTTTCATTAGGGCGACCATTTTTTCAGAACTTTTTCTACTTTTTATGATTTTTTCAAGACTTTTAGACATGCATTGGATGCATCATGTGTAGAATTTCTTTAGGTGAAGGATATTCATTGGTTCTTCAAACAGATCTCTCTCGGGTGTAGATAACTAATGTGCCTCTGATCTGAAGATGAAAACCACAACAAAAGGACCTAACCAATTTGGTTCAAATTTTCCCTTCTTCTCTCGATCTTGCTGATTCTGGGGATTTTCCTTTAGTACTAGATCACCTACCTAAAATGTTCTTGGTTTGACCTTATGATTTTAGCTTCGAGATATTCATTGTTGATATGCCTTCAGGTGATTTATTGCAAGTTGGCAACGTTCATCTATCAATTCTAGCTCTTGTAGCCTAGACACACGGTAATCTTCATCCGAGATGATGCCTTTCAAATACACACAAAGTGATGGTATCTCTACCTCAATGGGCAAGACAACTTCAACTCCATAGATGAGGGCATATGGTGTGGCTCCTGTGGGGGTATAGATGCTTGTACGCTAGGCCCATAAAGCAGGATTCAGTTGAGTATGCCAGTCACGTCTAGCATCATTGACGGTTTTCTTTAGGATTTTTAGGATAGTTTTGTTAGAGGCCTCCGCTTGGTCATTCCCTTGAGGGTAATAGGGCATAGAAAACTGATGTTGGATGTGGAATCTCTCATAGAGTTCTTGCACATCCTGATTCTTAAAAGGTCTTCCATTATCAGTGACAATGGATTGAGGGATACCGTATCTGCAAATGATGTAGTTCAGGATGAAGGATGAAATCTGCTTCCCTGTGATGTTGATTAAAGGCATGGCTTCAACCCACTCCGTGAAGTATTCCATGGCTATGATAATGAACTTGTGTCTATTTGATGAAGATGGGTGAATTTTTCCTACAAGATCCAGCCCCCACTGACAGAATGGTCATGTTGATGCAAAAGGTTGCAATTCTTGTGTCGATGCATGAATAAGATTACCGTGTATCTGACATTTCCTACATGTTTTGACAAACTAGAAGGCTTCTCTCTCCATAGTCAGCCAGTAGTATCCCAAACGAAGGAGTTTCTTGGTGAGGGTTAGGCCACTTGAATGAGTGTCGCAAATACCTTCATGGACTTCTTGTAAAGCCAAGTCAGACTCGTCGCTTTCTAGAAATCATAAGAGAATTCCAGCAAGACCTCGTCGATATAGAACATCAACTATAAGGGTATGGCGAGCGGCTTGGCAGATGAAATTTCATTTTTGGTTGCGGGAGAGATCAAGAGGTAAGGTATTGTCTTTTAGGTAAGTATAAATCTTCCCGTAGATGGAGGTATCGACATCATCTAAGTGGCATATAATTTGGGATTTAGGTTTATCATACGCAGGGGTAAACAATTATTCCACCATGAACTCATAACGACCTCGTTTCTTTGGAATTTGCAGCAAAGAAGCAATAGTGGCCATGGCATCAACAACTTTGTTGTCACTCCTTGGAATTTGACCAAATTTGATGTCAACAAAATATTGCTTAAAGTCATCGATCATTCTGTTATAGGGCATCAGTTTATCATCCTTGGTTTGGTAATCATTGTTGACCTGATTGATGACTAATTGAGAGTCCCTGGAGACCTGCAACTCTGTAATTTTCCATTCAACAACTATTTTTATGTCGATGATGAGGGCCTCATATTCTGTTGTGTTGTTGGTGCAAGGAAACATCAGGCGATATGACTTCGGAATGGTGTGCCCTAGGGGAGTGATAAATAAAATTTCGGCTCCTGATCCATGCTGAGTATAGGAACAATCAAAGTACAACACCCATTGTTTTGTTGTTACTGTCAGGACATCTGCATCTAGGAATTCAACATGTAGGGGATGATCATCATGAAGTGGTGCCTCAGCTAGTTGATCGACAATGGCTTTCCCTTTACTTGATTTTCTATCAACATACTGTATGTCAAATTCATTGAGTATCATCACCCATTTGGCCAACCTTCCTATCAGATTTTCTTTGCTTAGGAGGTATTTTAGTGGATCTATTTTGGCGATGAGTTTGATGGTATGAGTAAGCATATAGTGTTGCAATTGTTCTGTAATGAACACTACAGCTAGACAAGCTTTCTCAATGGGTGTATAATTGATCTCATAACCATTTAAAGTTCTACTGATGTAATAAACTGCTCTCTCCTTTCTTGTTGAATCTTCTTGCGCCAACAAGGCTCCCAATGATCGGTTAGTAGTGGCAATGTACAATAGCATAGGTTTTCCTTTTGCTGGTGGTGCTAGAATAGGTGGACTCGTGAGATATTATTTGAGTTGGTTGAAAGTTGCCTCACATTTCTCATCCCATCGAAAGGAAACATTCTTATGCAGTAGGTGTGTAAAAGGATGGGTCTTATCGGCCAGTTGCGAGATGAATCTTCTGATTGATTAGAATTTTCCTTGAAGGGATCTCAATTGACTAATGTTTTTTGAGGGTGGCATCTCCATAATAGCTTTTAATTTTGCAGGATCCACCTCAATACCCTTCTCTAACACTATGTAACCAAGTAGTTCTGTTGATGTTACCCCAAATACACGTTTCTTTGGATTGAGGCGAACATTGAACTTTTCTAGGTGAGTGAATAGTTTGTCTAATATCTCCAGATGTCCTTCTCCAGTGTGGGATTTTGCTAGCAAGTCATCCACACAGTCCTCCATGAAAGTATGCATCGTGTCATGGAAAATAGTTTTCATAGCTCTCTGATATGTGGCCCCCGTATTTTTCAACCCGAAGGGCATGACGTTCCAACAAAAGGTTCCCCATGGAAAAGTAAAGGCTATCTTATCTTAGTCTTTAGGAGCAATCTTGATTTGGTTATAGCCAGAAAAGTTATCCATTAGTGATAACATGTCATGAATTGCGGTCAAGTCTACAATGATGTTGATATTTGGCAAGGGGAAGTCATCTTTCGGGAAAGCCTTGTTGAGATCCCTGAAGTCAGTGCAAATCCTTCTGCTACCATCAGGCTTGGAGACAGGTACAATATTAGATATCCACTCTACATAATCAATGGCTCTGATGAATCTGACATCCAATAACTTCTTTAATTTTGCCTTCACCAGCAATGGAATATGAGGATGCATCTTTCTTATTTTTTGTTTAACTGGTTTGATTCCTGAAGGAAGAGATAAATGGTGCATGACAAGATCTGGATCAATTCTTGGCATATCGGCATAGGACCAAGCAAAATTAGCTTGATGCTCCTCGAAGAATTTGACAAAGTTGGGCTTTTCATGTTTTGTCAATGATTCTGCAAGGTGGAGAGTCTTTACTATTTTTACATTGCTGACATTAATGGACTGCATTGGTTCAATCAAGACTTTGGATCTTTCCTGGAAGTGTTCGGGGAGAGTGTCGAATTTCCCATCCTTTGGCGCCTTTGGGAGGTTTTCACATGCACTCTTTATTTTTACTCTTTTCGGATCTAATACTACCATGGAATGGTTTTCACCATCAGATCTTCCTTTTGTTTCATTTATTTTGTAGTTGGGAAATTTGGCACTCCCCTATTGGGAAGCTTCGTTATGATGTTCAATGGTGGAACTTGTTTCAGGTTTTACGATGCAAAGGAAATTTATGATGGCCTCATCATTTGAAAAGGTAGGGATATCAATAGGCTCGGCTTGGTCACAATCTATGAGTTCAGGATGTCGTAATGGTAGGGGGTAATCAGATGGGTTCAAGTTAGATGCCATAAGTGTCCTAATAGCAATGTTGTCATCAAACAAGACTAGGGCCAAGTCAAGGTCTATGATGTTATTCTCCTCTGAGGGGTCCATCTCGCTATGAGTTTTCTCATCCTCACTCGAGCCATCGATATTGTGCGATTCTAATTCAAGTGGTCTAAATCTTGAGCCTTGTCCCTCCTCAAGTGTGGGAGTATACTTATGTATTAAATCAACATCCTTATTGTGACATGATTCTTCTGACAATGAATCCCATTCATATTTATTGGAATCAGATTCATAGACATCACTTGCTTGTAGTTGTAGAATCTATTCAATAAATTTGTGTTTCATGTCCCCTTTTGTTTCTTCCTTTTGTTGATGTTCTCTATATCCCAGCCCCGTTTTTTCCTTTGGATTGGTTATGACGGACTGGATAGGTTCTATGATACCCTCTTTTCTTTTTCCAATAGTTCCATGTCTATCATATCCCATCTTCTCCAGGATCGAGAATCCTTTTTCATATTGAGTAGTTTGGATATTTGTTGTTGCAGCTTGAGAATCAGTTTCATCCTTATAGAGCCAATTCATAACATCTTTGTCATCAAATTCCTCTGCTTGGGTGCCTGCTTTTATGAATCAACCATCAAAGAGTGTGACTGTTTGGGAGGATATTTGGGATGAGGTTGATGGTTTCCCAGAGGATTTTGGTGACATTAACTATGAAAGACAGAGGGATTGTTCAATGGAATACTCATTGACACCTTTATCTTTGATTTAGAATTTCTCTTCAAATTGTTTCGTCATGGCATTAAGCTAGGCTTCAAAATTGGTAGATGTAGAAGGACTAGGTTCTTCCTTTTTCTCTGACTGTTTGGAAGATGAACTTGATTGATTTCCTTCATGGGAGGATGTGGATAAAGGATTAGCTTTATTGGAACTATTGGGAGTATTAGGAGTGGAATTAGGAGCTTAATGATTATGAGGCACAAATACATCCTGGACAACCTTAAGGGCATTGCATTATTGAGAACTATTTGAATCAGCAGGAATAGTAATTTCCTAGCCATTATAGGGAAATTTTAGACACTGATGGTATGTTGAAGGTATGGCCTGCATTTCATGGATCCAAGGATGACCCAAGAGTATATTATATGTTAAATCCTTGTCCAAAACTTGACAAACGACATCTTTCTGAATTGGCCCCACCTGAATAGGTAATACAGTCAAGCCTTTTGAAGCTCTTTCTTCATCATCATATGCTTTGATTGTGATCTTCTTTCTTGAATCTATTGTATTTTTCATAGAAGCCTAGTGCACGAACAAGTTTTAAAGTACAGATATTAAGTCCAACTCCTCTGTCTATAAGGACACGCTTGACATGACTTTTATTAAGACTTCGATATGAAGGGTCGTGTTGTGTGGATGAGTGAGGGATACATCATCATTCTTCGAAAAGGATAAGCAGTAAGGAGCGATTATGTGTCCCACCATGGCCTGGAAAGTATAGAATTCCAGATCATTTGGCACTATTGTGTTGATTAGGGCTTTTTCAAGAATCTCTTTGTGAGCAAGAGAGATTTTTAGAAGCTCCAATATTGATATTTGTGCGGGGATTTTATGGAGTTGATCGACAATGTTGTATTGATGAGATGTAGCAGTAGGTGTTTTGGAAGCATTTCCCTTCAAAACATATTTTTTTTGAGCTCGTGTGGTTACGTTTACTGGCACACTGTCTTGTTTTCCATTGATTTTGATGATATTTTCTTGATTATCCGTTACAACCATGTCTTGCGGGATATTGAGGATTTTATTAAAAAGGATATAGGTGTTGTTGATTGGATGACTGGTTACAACAGGACCTGGTGGGTCATGGATTTCAATGTCATTTTCATGATCTTCGACGACTAAAATGTTAAGGATAGCGGTATCCTAAACATAGTTTACGTTATTTCCTTTTCCATTATTGTTAGAGGATTCTCCTTTGTCATAATTTGGTAAAGGGTTTTTGAATACCCCATGATCGGTGTTAGTTTGAGGCTCCTCAATCCTTATGATTTTATTGTCAATCAAATCTTGTATTTTATGCTTCAGTTGCATGCAACTGTTGGTGAGGTGACCTTTACATCGATGAAATTCACAGTAATGGGCTTCATTCCACCAGGATGATTTTACTTTGGGCTCAAAACCTCGAGTGTCAGGTAAAGTGATAAGATTTTCTGCAATAAGTTCCCTCAAGGTGGATTCATGTGATTGACCCAAAGGCATAAACTTTCTACGGTTGTTTGATGTTTGATAGGGTAGAGTCTTGGATGATGATGATTGATTATTTCTTGGGTTAGAATTTTGATTGTTGGTTTGGGTGATCTTTTGATTGGTATCCAAGGAACTTCTTGACAAATTGAATACCGGTTTAGCATTGTGCATTTCAACAGGGGTATCATTGTCATTATTTTGGTATTTTTTCTAAAACTTTGTTTTATCATTGTTGGAGGAATTTGATGAATTGTTTTTATTATAGATTTTTAGAATTCCTCATTTGACCAAAGCCTCCTCAATCTTGATTCCATTTTCGATCAATTTCTCAAAAGTTGGAGTACATTGTAATTCGAGCCTATAGCTTATGTCATCGTTCAATTTATCAATGAACACATCTATCTTCTCTTTTTCTGGTATGGGTCGAGGATACCTTGCGAATAACCTTCTCCATCTTTGTAAAAATATGAGGAATGATTCTCCTTTCTTTTGTTTCACATTACAAAGATCTTTCATCGTAATCTCATGTTGGATATTGTATGAATATTGGGTAATGAACTTGTTTACCAATTCCTCAAAAGATCTAATCCATGTTGGTAATTGTGAGAACCATTGCATGCATTGCCCTCCCAAACTATGTGGGAATAATCTCATCAAATACATATTCTCGTGAGAAAATTCAAGACTCATCGTTCAGAATTCCCTTACGTGATCTATTGTATCAGTTTTTCCATTGTACTTGTCATATTTGGGAAATTCAGAATGTTTAGGAAATGGTATCATGTTAACACTTTGATCGATTGGGTATGGACATATATCTTGTATGGAATATCTCTTGGTAGTCCCAGTTTGCATGTTTTGCATTTGTTGTTGAAGAGTTTAGATTTGTTGTTTCAAAACATCCATGGGATCATTGGTTTTCACTTCACTGTTTGATTCGGTTTGTGTCTTGGTTTTTGCTTTCTTAGGATTTATTTTCAATTTGGTAAAATAAAAATCATCGGGCAACTTGACTCCTTTGTTTGCCAACATTAAGAGGTATCTTTCTCCATATTTTTCAAAAACCTTTTCTAAGAATTTATGGAAATTGGGGTCTTATTGGGCTTGTTGGACATCTTCTTCATTTACCTCATCAGTTTCAATTGAACATATATTATGAAAGGGATTCTCCTCTTGCTCAGCCATGGTATATGGGGTTTCAATTTATTTTTCTTGAAGTTTCAAATTTTGAGATCTTGTTTGGACAGACATACAAGTGATGATGATCTAAATATTTGACCAAGGTTTGAGAGTGCCAAAAGAGATTGGTTAAGAATCTGGTTGAGCAAGCTTTATTTCGGGATAAAGGATGATGAATCCTGATGGTGAAACGCAACTACTAAATCATAAATTGGTGTGATGAGGAAGGCCCTTTAAGATGTTTGGTCAAATATTAGATGAGGGATTTTCACTTGGGAATGCAAGTTTTGACAAGATTGAGCTCTATTGTAGAAATTGGTTGGGATGATTGGAATATTGAATTGTTGGTTGAGTAATGAAGGAATGATGAATCGACTGACTATGATTATGCCTTTGTGAAAGATCCCTTCATTGATAATAAGCTAGTGAAGATAAAGGCTCTAAAGAAAAATCATCAGTGTATCCTTTATCAAAGTCGTGATACTTATGGATGAAGGTTCGATAATACGTCTCTTTTTCAAAAGTTTCTTATAGCCAAGGTGCTTCTTTGGTTTCTTGAAAAAATTGGTTGATTTCCAATCCCTCAAAATAAACCTGAGGACAATAAAAAGATGTTGCTCAAGGGGGAAATCTGAACTGGATGCTGATTGGCAGAAAGGAGGCCAGATTTGAGTTTCTGTTTGAAAAGTCACATGATGCGCTAAAACAGGGCCTAGATGCGCTGAAACTCAGATGCACTAAGGAATGGTTCGAATACATTGTAGAAAGTTCTGGATGTGCCAGAACAGGGTATGGATGCGCTGGAGAATGGTTTGAATGCGCCGAAACATGGTATGGATGCGTCGAAAGAGCATATGCTAGGAATATAAGAGGGATGCACTAAAACATAAAATGAATGTGCTGGAGAATGATAGGGATGCACCAGAATAGAGGCGAGATGTGTTGAAATATGCTAGCAATGTGCTAGATAGGCACCATATGCGCTAAATTGGAAATGACTTTATGGTTTTCGATAGTTTGACAGATTTTTCTTGATTTTTGATAGTGAATTTGGACCGTTTGAGTTGGATTTTCTTCTGAATCAGTGATTGAATATGTTTGTGTGATGTTTACTTTTGAAATTGGTTTAAAAACACATTGGTAAAACACATAAAACAAGTATGTTTCCTAGGTTGTGTAAGACTGTATTCTTTTGGATCCCATGCAGATTTTACTCCAATCGCATATTCTTAGTGAATGAATTCAACAGCTTGGCTGCACGGGCTCCCCCTTACAATGCACTCACTTCTTTGGCCAACCAAGCTTCCAACTCCCATGAATCTCCCATGACAATTTGATCATTTCTACTAAAAATTGTGAAAATGTGGGCACCTTTGCAACAACAGTTGTTGCACCAAAGAATTGATAGGGTAATTTTGGACAAACTACAACAAAGGGGTTTTAGTAAGGACTTTTCGTTCGTGGGGCACCATCCATTCGACAAGACACCATTGTTGCCATTCTTGTCGGAATGGTGATCGTGATACTCAAAATTTCCTTGAGTACTCGCATTTATATCCCGACTGGAAGTCGCTTGGCTTAAAGCATGTTAATAGTTGGGTCGTTCCCTCCTTTCGAAGGGAGGAGGTAGGCCCTCTAAGGTTAAAAATGAAAAGAAAGTGAATGGGTCTAGCTTTCTGACCACCCAGTTAAGGGGAGAGCATACTCACCTACCATTCCAAACACAACAGACATGGTTGTAAATTAACCCTCCTAGTTATGCTAGATTCCTATTTTAATCAAAGAAAAATAGTAACTAGCTCTAACCCTGCAGCCAACCGTTAGTAGTTTCATTCCATTTTTCTTTGGCAACGGTCTTTTATGTGTTTCAACAAAGTCTTTGACAGCGAAAAAGGTACTTGCAATCAGAAACAATAGAGAATTCATTTTGGGATTTTGGGAAAATTACAGTAAAAACCAAATGCACCATTACAGTGACTATATGCGCTAAAAACTAGACCGAATGCGCTAAAATACTGAATGCGTTGAAAGAACATTTGAATGTGCTAAAAGAAGAACCTAATGCATTGAAACTAAAAAATGACAGAATAAAATTTAAACTCTCTGATGCACCAAAACATAGTCTGAATGTGTTGCAGAAATTCCCGATGCGCTGTAATAGGAGCCAGATGCGCCGAAAGAGCAACCAGATGCATCGAAACAAGAAATCGGATGCGCCAAAATAGGAGCCAAGTGCGTCGCAAAAACATTTGGATGCATCGTTTCAAATATTTTGACGGAATCTACAAAATAAAACTTGATAGCATTGCAGAAATTCCTAATGCATTGTAACAGGAGCCAGATGCATCGAAACAAGAAATCGAATGCGTGAAAATAAGAGCCAAGTGCGTCGCAAAAACATTTGGACGTGTCATTTCAGATATTTTGACGAAATCTACAAAATAAAACTTGATAGAAAATGGATTAAATTGTGGGTTTGAGCCCCCATGGTGGGCGCCAATTTATGTGGTTGTAAAATATGTCCTGTAATGTCAATTATAACAAATCAAACACACCTTCATGAAAATGCAATATATAAAAGGAAATCGAAATGATAGAGATAAAAGTTACGACTATCCTCTTAATTCATCCCATGGTTCTCTAAACTCAAGGAACACTACAAAATCATGCTCTCAGATCTTATTAGTCCTGCACATGAACCTGCATAAGATTGACAACTTAAGCTACGAGATCCTATAATGAAAGTCTACATGTCTATATTTTTGGCTTTTCAATATTTGATTCTTGAAGATTAAATGATCCTATGATGAGATGATGATAAAATCTAGATGTTGAGATGGAGGATGATAATCTAATGGAAATGCTAAAAGAAAGATGAAATGAACTAAACTATCCAAAATAAAATTGCCATTATAGCACTACAATGAGCTAAAATGCTCTCCAAATTCTCTCACAAATGCACTAAAATTTAGTAGCATAAGATTGTCCAAATCATGATGTTGAAAAGTTGTAGCAAAGGGTCCTATTTATAGTTTTTCTAAGGCTCAAGGTGATGTGGCAACAATGGATGGTCGGGATTGCGATCTTGCGACATCAACGTCAGAGCATCAAGAAGTTAGAGGGAATCAGGGAGATGGTTCCCTTCAACAAGACAAATTGGCAAGTGTTAAAGGGAATCACAGAGAAGGAGGAGCCATGTGTCTTAGTTAGTTCCAAATTGATTACAAATTTGTTGAATATATTTCTTATTTTCCAATTTATAAAAATTCATTTTTGTGAGACACATGATGAGGTGGTAGGTGAGTTGGAGGTGGTTAGAGGAAATATGTAAAAATGTGCTTAAATTGAATTAAAAAATCAATTTAAAAGAAGATGGTAATTTAGCAAGATGCCAAATTAATTCATTTGTGCATTTTAACCAATTTTAGAAGACTATGCCAATTTGAATTTAAAAATTCAAATTTAAGAGGAAGAGGGAAAATCAATTAAATAACAAATTGATTAATTTGTCCATTAATTAATTTAGAAAGAAAGTGAATTTTGGAAAAGAAGAATTAGAATATGAACCATATAATAATAGTAGAGGAATTAAGAACATTAATCAAATAGCAAGTATTTAATTAATATGATGCTCTAGACCATTTTTGCGTGCATACAGTACCAACCATCTTCCGCTGGGATGGAATCCTCGAAGTAATCTTTCACCTTTGAGCCCTATGCTTGAACTGATTTTTCTTTGATTCTGACTAAAGCTGGATTTTCTACTAACATAGGAAGGCCTTCCCAGGAGTCCTCCCAGAATGAAGCCTCCTGACCATCTTCTACTTCCCATGTTAAATAATTCAAAATGAGGTCCCTAGAATTTTTGATGAAATTCCAAATTCTTGAACCATTAGGAAGGGATTTGGCTGTAAGAAAGCAATTTGGATCATCATCCAAATATTTGGCCCGAACAATTTTTACCCACTTTAGATCTGGCTGGGAATGAATCACCCATGCCAATTTCACCCTTAGTGCCTTGTTTTGCAAAAGAATATTTTTCAAACCTGCACCATCTTCCTCTTTCCTTTCACAAATCTTCTGCCATTTAACAAGGGGAAACTTTTTCTGGTTAGAATTTCCTTTCCAGAAAAAATCTTTCATTATTCTATTCAAAGGTTTGTTGATACAGATTGATAAAGGTAGACATGACATCATATAAATGGGTAGAGCAGAGATCACACTTTTCAACATTGTTAACCTTCCCGCCCATGATAACCAATGATTTTTCCATGAAGAAAGCCGCTCCTTGAACCTGCCAATCATATAGTTCCAAATTCCCCCGCTTTGAATTCCCTTTTCAAGTAGAATACCCAAATATTTGCATGGTAGCTGCCCTTTTTTGAATCCAAGAATCCTCAGAATTTGCATTTCTTGTAAGCAAGAACAATTGAAAAAGAAAACCTCCAATTTAGCCACACTAACCTCTTGCCTCAAGGCTAGGAAATACCTATCCAAAATACCCTTAAGCCTCTTGGCTTCCCTTGTCAAAGCCGAGCCAAACAACATTGTGTCATCTGAAACTATTGATGCATAATTGAAGGGAGGTTATTGGTTACCTGAATGCCTTCCACCCAACCAGTCCTCCTTGCATTCTCCAAAGCTCAACCTAAAGCTTTCGCCATAATTATGAACAAGAAAGGGGAGAGGGGGTCTCCTTGCCTTAAACCTCTTGATGTTGCAAAGAAACCTTCAGGGGACCCATTCACCAACACCGAATAGCATGGGCTTGCAATCCAACCAAATAGCCAATCCAACCAAGCTTTCTGAAAACCAAAGGCTTCTAAAAATTTGAACAAAAAATGCCAATTTACCCTATCATAGGCTTTCTTGATAACCAATTTCAACAACATTGCAGTCTTTTTTTTTTGCAATGAATGAATGACCTCTTGAGCTATTATTACACCATCAAAAATTGACCTACCTGGAACAAAGCCTATCTGCTGATCTGAGATGATAAATGGTAATATCCTCTTTAGTCGATTAGCTACCGCTTTTGCCAAAATCTTATAAAATGTATTGCACAGGGAGATGGGGTGAAATTCATCTCAAAATTTTGGATTTTCCTTTTTAGGAATCAGGGCTATTAAAGTATTGTTCACTTCCCTCAATACCTTGCTCATGCTCCTTGAGTCTTCAATTGCCTCACAAACTTCCTTACCTACAAAGTCCCAACACTTTTGGAAGAAAGTCACCGGGAAACCATCCGATCTAGGGGCCTTCTCAAGTTGAAGATCAAAGACCGCCTTCATAATCTCTTCCTCTGAAAACTTATCATTCAAGAGCTCCATTTGTGAGGAGGAGACCAAACTCGGTATATTTTCTAGAATTGTACTCTGAGCTTCTAAGTTCAATCCTTCCCAATCATTGAGAAGATTCTGGAAATACGCCATAGCAGAGGCTTTGATTTCTAAAGGGTCCTCCAAAAGATGACCATCATTTGCCTTTATACAACTTACTCGGTTCACTTCTCAATGAGCTCTAGTAGAGTTATGAAAGAATTTTGTATTTCTGTCCCCTGCCTTTAGCCAAACTTCTCTTGAATTTTATCTCCAAAAAATTTCTTCTCAAGCCAACAATTTGTTCAATCTCTTTGTCAACTCCTTTTCTTGCTCAATGTGCACATCATCCATGCCTTGTTGAATTATCAGTTTAGAAAGGGCTTCCAATTCTTCCTCCACTCTAATCCTTTCCTCAAAAATGTTCTTGAAACAATTTCTATTCCATTGTTTCAATTGGTGCTTCACATATTTCAGTTTGGTAAAATTATTGAACATTTTAGAACCATCCGGGTAGCATTCTTTCCACCAGGATTCTAGCAAACCCAACAAATTAGGATCCTTAAACCACATCATTTCAAACTTAAAGGGACATCTGGCAGGCCCCTTATCTCCATTGATAAACAATTGCACTGGGAAATGATCAAAACCACTCCCTATGATAATTTTGTTGTCTAAATTGAAGGGGAAAAGACTCAAATTCCCTTTAAAGAAGAATCTATCTAGTTTTTCAGCTATGCTACAAAACCCTTTTCTATGATTGGTCCATGTAAAGCTACCATTCCCAGTATGAATCTCCATCAACATGTTTCTCGCCAATTTTTTTTGAAAATCTAATTGTGATTGAAGAGCCCTTCCCACCCCACCTTTCTTATATTCAGAGTGCAAAATAGCATTAAAATCACCCTCCATAATGCAAAAATTCTTATTAAGACCATTCAGAACCTTGTCTAGTTCTTACCAAACAATTCTTTTGTCTGAACATAGGGAGGGGCCGTAAACATTTATAAGAAAAAAATGAAGATTGGAAGTTAGACTTCTTACCGGACATGCCAACCAATGCCTTTGAGAGATGAATTCTTCCACCAAAATCGATTGTGGTTTCCATATGATTAGTAAACCTCCTAAACTCCTTCAGCCCCTACCCCAAGCCATTTCTAGTGTTTCAATTTTTTGCTAAATTTGTTAAGATCCAAATCTTCTAATTTTTTTTCTTGGAAAAGACATATTTTCGCTTGATTAGCATCAATAACGTGCCTTATTAGGCACCATTTGTTAGGGGCGTTCAAGCCCCTAACATTCTAGGTTATGAGCTTCATTGTTGTTCAGGAAGAGCATCACTCTTCCCTACTTTCATCATAAAGCCAATTTTCTTTTGAACATTGGCCTCCCCATCCCACTTCCATTTTTCTTGATTGGGAATCCTTCCTCTCTTCTTGTTTTCACCACAATCTAGTGAAGATTTGACCATGTCTTTATGATGAATACCCAACTTGACCCTAGCTTCTACCAAGCCTTGAGAGATTTTCCTCTTCTTAGCTGACTTCGGACTCCCCACTTCTAAACCTACCAACACCCCTTCTAGAATTTCTTCCCTTCCCAAACCTTCCATCTCCATTTATTCCGCAAACAACCAAGCATTAGCTTTGGCCTCCTCCGCCAAAACTACCAATTATTTACCCATCTCAATCAGAGAGTCCAAATCCACAATGCGATAATTCCCAACTAAGATGTCCAAGTCCTCCGAGATTTTCTCATCCAGGGACAAGTTCTGATCTTCTAGCCATTCTTCCTCCCCATCCATGTTGACCTTGAAGCCATAATCAACCTGAACTGCTTGGTTAGGCTGGGAGTGAATCACACTCTATTCCTTTTCAGGGTTTAAATGAATAGGCCTATCAAGCACCACTGAAGCTTTTTCATTTGCAACTACCGAAACACTTTAAGGGATTTTCCTCATGAGCTGACTTTGAAATATATGTATGAGCTTTTGGAGTAAGTTGTTCTTTAGATTTCCCTACCTTTCTAATCATTAGCCTACATCCCAAAGGGCACACTAAACTATCGTGAGTGAAGGAGTCTCCCTTTACCTTTTGAATCCAACTCTTATAATCTGAGATTAACTCAATCTCTTTGTATAAGTGTCTCAAGGGATTGTTTTCCACACAAATATGTACATGAGAATGAGCTTCTCCCACCTTTTTCCTTTCTTCAGCATAGACAAAGGTGCCCAAATGGTTTCCAATCTCCTCCAGGATGCTAGGCTCCCAATATTCTGTGGGGAGATTTGGCATGCAATACCAATCTTGCACTATCTCCAAGGCATGAGAAGAAGGATTGAATCTAACCTTCCAATGTCTCAGGTAAAAATTGCTCCCGTCCAGGACCCAAATTCCATTCACTATCTCCTCCCTTAAGTCTCAGGTTAGACATATTACCAGGAAAAACCCATTTTCAAGTGTTTTAAACTGAAGCTCTGGACCCCATCTCGCTTTCCACCATTTAACTAGATAATCCCAGTTGAGGTTCATACCATACCATTTCCCTATCAACCCCAAGTTTTCCAGCCTCAAAACCTCAACTTGCAGCTTAACATAACTAATGACCAAAGTCTCCTGACCCCCTGGTATCCCATTACCAAACTCTTGAACTGTCTTACGAGAATCACCACCCTTCGCCTCTTCCCTAGCCTCCTCCCATTCTGAATCAGATTTTTTCTTTTGCTAGACTTCCTTAGTGAAGCTTTTCCTCCGATTAGGGTTTCGAACTCGGCCTTCTTCGTCCATTCTTGATTGCCCTCCATAAGCTCTATTACCACCCTCATTTTGATGTGGTCTACAAAACACATCGTTCCTATAACTTGTTCTTCCTTGGCGACCCCTGAAACCCAACCCATCTCTTTCAAAAATTTGACCCTCACGACCCCCTCTCTCAGCTCGAGGGTCAATATGATTATCATTCTTTGGGTGAGTCCATCTATCCAGATGTCATATTCCATCGAAGTCCACTTGTCGGTTGTTTCTGAAGCCATCTTGGGCCCTAGAAAAATGACGCTCTGCAACTGACCATTGTAGACCTCCCTAACCACTCACCATTTTGTATAAATTGTTGTTTTAAATTTTTTTAAAGGATTAAAGTTTGGGCCTTGGTTGTTGGCACTATAGGAAAGAAGCCTCACCAGTTCACCAATGAGCCTCCCCTTAACACCAGGGTAAGCAAACTCCATTGTTAACACGACAGAGAGCGACCCCGCGAGGTTTGAACCTTGGTTGTTGGCTCTATAGGCAAGAAGCCCCACCATTTCACCAAAGGGTCACCCCCTATATACATTATACGTTATTAAAAAATAAATATCATATAAATTTTTACATATATTATTAATTAAAATATGAAATATATTATAAGCTTAATATTTATCTATATTTATCTTTTAATTAATAATTTCTATTATTTTTTCAAAATATTTATTATTATTTATTATTTATTTTAGATTTAAAAATGTAAATTTCTAGAATATTCTTAATTTAATATTATGAAATAAAATTACATTTTATATATTTAATTATTTTAGCATAATATTATAATATTTAGATATTATATATTTAATATTTATATACATTATACATTATTAAATATAAATATAATTTAACTTTTTACATTTATTATTAATTAAATATATTATAAGTTTAATATTTATCTATATTTATTAAAAATAATTAAAATATTAAATATATTAGAAGGTTAATATTTATCTATATTTGAAGCGATGAAGGGTGATGGAAACCGGGCAGTGCAGGGGTTCTCCCACCCAGGTTGCGGCGTCCTTTCTCCTCTTGATCATTGTTATTACTTGGGTGTGGGGCATCAATAGGGTGGAAACAACTTTCTTGTGGGGGTGTCTCATGGTGCTGCATGCAATGGTCAACAATTTTGATCTCACTTCTTCTCTTCCTAGAGGAAGTCAGAGCTTTGCGAATATGGGTAACCCTAGCGTGGGTTCTTCGAAGAATGGTGGTTTATGCATGCAAAAGGTAAATAGGTGCTCAGAGAGATCGCAAGGATGGTCGGTGCTTGTGATCCAACCTAATTTTGTGGCAGAAGATGTGGAGTATTACACTAACCATGTGTTGATTTGTAAGTTCATGGGGATGTGAGGTTCACTTCTCTTTCTTGATTCTTGGGTTCGCAAGACTTGGAACCTTGATGGGGATTTTGATATAATGTTGGCAACCAATAATTTTTTAATGGTGGATTTTTTTTATATTGCTGAAAAAAATTGCGTTTTCAAAGGTGGGCCTTACTTCTATAATCAAATGGGCCTATTTATTAAACCATGACATGTGGGATTCAACTATGCTAAAGAGATCCCTTCTCGGATTCCAGTTTGGGTGCATCTCCCTTGTTTGCCTTTGGGATGTTGGTGAAGTGATATTTTACAGATGATTGCTCTCTTGCTTGGTAAGCCTATTGGACCCTCTCAACAAACCATAAATAATTTAATGGTTCTTTCTTTTGCTCATTTTTGTGTCAAAATTGACTTGAATATCCCATTGCTAGATTCTATTGAAATGAGCATTGGGGAAAATTCTTGGACCCAATAATTGGATTATGAGACATTACCTTTTCGATGTTGTTTATGCCATGAATATGGCCACCTATAACAAAAGTGTCCCAAAGCTACTAATGCTACTGGTAGGGCTAATGCTCCTCAACAATTTGTTCCAAAGATAGACAAGGGTAAGGCCCCCATGCAGCGGGTTGAGGCAGATAAGGATGGTTTTGTGCCTATCAAGCCCTACAATAAGAATAAAGGTAAAAAGAGGACCCTCAAAGATAGGCAGGAAGAGGAAACTTTCAACAGGTTTAAAGCATTAGAGGAGTTGGTTTAGGAGGAAGGTGTTCCCCTCGAGTGCAAGTAGCTAATAACTCTATTGTTGAGAAGTGTTTAGTGAACCGATCATTTTCCATTGCCAGCCCAGCCCCAACAAGGGGTCAAATGGCCCAAATGGACACAGACCTCCCTTCCTCGATTCCTGGGCTTGGGGGAATTTCTTTGGCGAAAAACACTAGTATGGTTCCTATTTCTCTTGATTTTGAGATCATTATTGAGAAGGGTGTTGAGGAAGTTGGTAAAAGCAAGTCACTTCCTCCTGTTTTGGGCCTACAACAAAAACCCCCTAAAAAGGGGGCTCTTGAGAGGCTCCTTAAAGTAGGAAGAAAGAAGGATCAAGAAAAGCTAAAGTTGATTGGGGAGACATTGGTGGAGTTTGGCTCAGTGAGGACTATTGATTCTCATTTTTCCTATCCTCGGCAATGATTGTGATATCTTGGAATGTGAGGGGTATGAATAGCATCCCTAAACAAAAGGATATTTGTGAGTTGATTTGTGTTCACTCTCTTGATTTCAGTTTCCTCTAAGAGACTAAGTTGTCGTTGAAAGTATGTTGAATTTGGCTCCTAAATTTTTTAAGTAGAGGTCTCTACTAGTGTGTTAGGGTGTAGAGCAGTTCGGGGGACTTGCTTGCTTATGGGACCCACGTAGAGTTATCCCTCTTTAGTGGATTTTTTATATGTTCTCTATTTCTCTTATTGCTTCTAGTCTGGAGTCAGGTGAGAGATTTCTTCTCTCTAACATATATGCTCCTATGAATTTCCTTGGAAAGACACATTTGTGGTCTCATGTTAGGTACTTGTGTTCTTTGAAACCCTTTCTTCCTTGGATTCTGGTAGGTGATTTTAATGCTATCTCTTCTTGGGGGGAGAAAAAGGGTGGGACTATCTGTCTGGATCCCTCCTCAGACCTCTTGAGGGATAATGTGGTTTGTTTGAACTTGGTGGACATCAAATCCTTGAATGGGATATTTATCTGGAACAACAGGAGGACTAGTGATGTTTCCATTTCTAAAAGGTTAGACAGGTTCTTGGTGTCCAATTTTTGGGTTGGTGACAAATTGATGACTAGCTCTGAGATTCTAGATTGGTGAGGCTCAAATCACTGGCCAATCAAATTCTTCGCTTGCTTATCTAGATTCTCTTGAAGATAGCCTTTGAGATTTCAACTCATGTGGCTTCGGGATGCATCTCTTCATGTTCTAGTCCCTAGTTGGTGGAGCATTGGGAAGCTTGCTTCTAGCACTATCATGTACTCCTTTGCCAAAAGGCTTCAATATGTCAAGTATATGCTGCAACATTGGAATACACCATTTCGGCAATGTTTTCCAAGCTAAAAAGGTTGCTCAAAAATACTTGGACACCATTACTCAACAGATCTGGGCTCAGGGGCTTTCCGAGGACTTGAGTATGATGGAAGTTGCGGGTGTGAAAGATGTGGAGGAATGAAAGCTTCATGAGGAAATTTTTCGGAAGCAAAAGTCCCACATTGACTACCTCCAAGAAGGTGATAGGAATACTTCATTTTTTCATAATTTGGTTAAAGACAAAAGGTAGGGAAATATCATACCTTCTCTTAAATCCCTAGATGGGGATCTTCTTCTTTCATCTGCTGAAATTTTGAAAGAGGTTGTTTGATTCTTTTCTACTATGTTTTCAGACGATTTCCCACCTGCTAGTGAGGAAGAAGCTATTAACTTGGCATGCATTCCTCCCTTGGTGACTGGTGAAATGAATGAGTCTCTTCTCAAGCTGATATCATTGTTGGAGCTAGAGAATATAATGTTTCATATGAGGAAAGGTAAAGCTCTTGGTCCGGATGGGTTCTCGATTGAATTTTTTTAGGAGTTTTGGGAAGTTGTCAAGCTTGACCTTCTTGAGGTTGTTTAGGAGTCTCAAAAGAATAAGCAAATGCTAAGAGCCTTGAATGCCACTTTTTTGGACCTCATCCCAAAGTGTGAGGGAGCCAATTCTTTGGATATCTTTAGGCCATAGCCATTTGTAATGTGGTGTACAAAATCATCACCAAGTTAATTGCTAAGTGCCTAAAGTTGTGGTTAGATAGGTTGGTTTTTGAGGAGCAGGGTGGATTTGTGGCTGGTAGGAAGATTCTTGATGGTGTGCTTATTGTAGTTGAGACTGTGCATTTTATGGCCTCCTCCAAGGAGAAGGCTATGTTCATTAAATTGGACATGGACAAGGCTTATGATGATGTCAAATGGAATTTTCTAACTAAAATTTTGAGGGCTTTTGGGTTCGACAGTGCCTGGATTGAGTGAGTTATGAGTTGTGTCACATCTACCTCCTTTTTTGTGCTCATCAATGGAGAGCCTTCTGAGGTATTTGGGGATTCCAGAGGTCTTTGGGAATGGGATCCTTTATCCCCATACTTATTTATTTTGATGGTTGAAGGGATTGGTAAATTTATGAATTCTTGTGTGGAGCTTGGTCTCATGTAGGGTTGGCGATGGGGCAATAATCTTCCCCCTAAACCCATCTTCAGTTTGTGGATGACACGACACTAATGGACCTTACCAAAGTGGATGAAGCAGTCAATCTGAGGAAGGCCTTGGATTGTTATTTAGTTGATTTAGGGCAAAGCATCAATGAAGGCAAGTCTTTTATTTAATTCTTTAACACTACTAATCTTATTCAATAGAGAATTATGGGTATTCTTAGGTTTCAAATTGGCTCTCTTCCCTTTGTTTATCTTAGCATTCCTTTGGTTGTCTGCATGTTACCATGGTTGTTCTAGCAGAATGTTATTGAGAAGTTTCAAAAAAAGGTTAGTCATTGGACTTGCAGGTGGCTTTCAACTGCAAGCAAAGTGACTCTTTTGAAGTCTCTGGTTCAGGCTCTCCCTTTGTATAGGTGTTTTGTGTTGTCTGCCCTGACCAACTTTGTGAAATATTTTGAAAGCTTTTGTAGGCAATTTCTCTGGCCTGGTAATCATTTTTTGAGGAAGTGGAGTTTGGTTAAGTGGGATTTTGTTTGTAGGCCGAAGCAGGAAGGTGGTCTTGGGTTGTGTCAGGATAACTTGAATGGGAAAGATTTGGTGGCTAAACTCTATAGGCGATGGTGTTCTCAATAGCAACAGACTTGGGCTAAGATCCTCACCTCAAAATACCTAGCGGATGTGGATTGTGTGGATTTGCCCAGATACAACCTAATGGGTAAGTGATCTATGGTCTGGGGCACCCTCAAGAGGGGTGCCAGGTTGATTAAGCAAGGGTTGTTCTAGATTTTTAACAAGGTCTCTAAGGATCCTTTTTGGTTTGATGCTTGGGATGGGCACCCCCTATTATGTCTACACACCCTCACCTACAAGCTCTATGTGGGATCTTTTGGAGGTTGTTTGGGTTCATGTGGAGGAATTTAAAACCTCTCATGTTCTGGATCAGGCTATGACATACAAGTGGAAGGAACCGCATGAGTGGATGTCTGGGGGAACGCTTGAGGATCGCCAAGAGTTGGCCTACATCCTGGCTAGCAAGGTATCTAACTCTCTTTTGGGGAAGGATATTCTGGCTTGGGGTTGTGATCAAAAAGGCAAATTCATTGTGGCCTCTAGTCATCAAGTTTTGGATAAGTAGATGTTTGGGTGCACGAGGGTCCCTTGGTGGAAGTAGATTTGGAATAAATTCTCTTGGCCCAAGTGCAACTTTTTTTCTTGGTTGGCGATTCTTAATAGATTCTTGACTTGGAAGAATCTTTGGAAGAGGGGCTTTCAAGGCCCCTCTGTGTGTGTCTTGGGTTATAATAGTGATGATAAAATTGCTCATCTCTTCTTCTAGTGCTCTTTTGTTAGGATGATGTAGCATTTCTGGTGGGAAGTCTGGAAGTAGTTGTGTAGACACATCTCACCTTTGGAAGAGTTATGGACTGGGTTGGGAAGCCCTGCTAAGACTTTATTCCTCCACACTACTTGGGCAATTGGTCCCAGCTTCATTATTTGGCATATCTAGTTGGAACGTAATTATAGGATTTTTCTAGATAAGAAGCTTTAAGTGCGAAAAGTTTAATTGAGATTTTTGGGAGTTCTTCAAGAGACCTTGGTAGCTAGGTGTGATCTTTTGGCCCTTGTTGACCCTGGAGATATGGGAGTTATTCAGAGTTTTGGGCTTCCTGTTGGTGCCATGAGTGGGGCTAGACCTAGTCTAGGTCATGGTGCTAGAGGGAAGGTTTTGCGTGATGGTCATTGGTTGCCACCACCTCTTAGGGTGATGAAAATTAATACTGATGGGTCCTCTAGAGGAAGTATTGGTCATGTTGGGGTCGGTGGTATTGGTAGGGATTGCTCTGGAGTGGTTGTTTTCTTCTTCTCAGAGTATCATGGTCTGCACTCTAACAATTTTATGGAGGATTTAGCTATTCTCTTGGCTTTAAAAAGGGCTTGTGCCCTTGGTTGGAGAAAGATAATTTGTGAGTCGAATTCTCAGATTGTGATTGATTTGCTGAATAAGCAACAATTAGAGGATGTAAATTAGCAGCTAGCTAGGGTGGTTAGACAAATCATCTATCTAGGTGGATTATTGGATTCTATCACCTTTTTCCATATCCAGAGGGAGTGGAATAAGGTGGTTGATGAATTGGCTAAATAGGCTTATGAGTGGATGGAAAATTGGAAAGCGGATGACTAGAGCTTCCTTCCTGAGGGTCTTTCTAGGGAGCTTGAGGACTTGGTTACAAAAGATGAGATGTGTCTTGGGTGTTGCTTGATGGCTCTGGTCTTGGTTTGTGACCCCTGGTGGGTTGGATGCACTTTCTGGCTTTGTATTGTTTTCTTGGATCAATAATTTTTTTACCCTCTTTTAAAAAAATATTTATCTATATTTATTTTTGAAATATAATTATATTTTTTAAAAAATATATTCAATTTATATTTATTATTACATATTATATGAAATATGATGCATAATATTAAATAAAAATATTATATAGATACACTCACTTTTCCTCCCACCCTATCTCTATCTCTCTACCTCTACCCCCTCTCTACTACTTTTCTCTATCACCTCTTGCATCTCTCTCTTGCGCCCTCTATATATTCCTCTCTATACCTCTCTCTAAATAACTTTCTTTATCTTTATCTTTCTATCTCTCCATCTCCCCCTCTCTCATCATCTCCCTCTTTCTATTTATATTTCTTCCTCTCCCTCTTTCTTTGTCCTTCCATCGCTCCCTCTCTATATGTTTATCTATCTTTCTCACACCATTTCTATATTTCCAAAGTTGTATCTAGCTCTATCCCTATCTCTCCCTCTCTCCTTATCACTCCATCTTTCTATTTCTCTCTCATCTATTTATCTCCCCCTCTCCATCCCTCTTATCTATTTATAAATATATATTTCCCTCTCTATATCTCTCCATATCTCTCACTCATATACACACACTCCTATCTCCTTCCCTACCTCTACCTCTATCTCTCTATCTTTTCATCTATCTATACCCCTCTCTATTACTTATCTCTATCACCTTATTTCTCTCACTCTTTCCCCTTTATCTCTATCTCCCTATATCTCCCTCCCCCTCTCTATCTATGTCTCATTATGTATACCTCTACCTCTATCTCTCTCTCACTCCTCTCTCTATCTTTTTCTATCTATATCTCTCTACATCTATATCATGTCTCTCCCTATACATCTATATCCTTTCCCTATCTCCCCCTTCTTCTCTCTCTATCTTATTCACTCCATATCTCTCTCCATCTCTTCTACTCTATATCTTTATCTTTATTTCTCACTTGATCTCCCTCTCACTCATCTTTCTATCTCTTTCTATTCATAGCCTTCTCTATGTATATCTCCCTATGTATCTATTTATCTATCTCCCTAGCTCTTTATCTCTTTTCCTATCTCTCTATATTTCTATATATCACCCTCTATCTATATCTCTCCCTCTCCCTCTCTCCCCCTCTTCTCTCTCCCCCTCTACATATATCTCCCTCTTCCCCCTCTTCTCTCTCCCTCCTATACCTATCTCTCTCCCTTTCTCACTCCCTCTCCCCATATCTCCCTCTCTTTCTCCCTCTCTATCCCCTCTCTCTCTCTCTCCATCTCTATTTATCTTTGTCTTTATTTTTTTACCTCTTTATCTCCACCATCTCCCCTCTCTCTATATCTCCTTATATCTCTATCTTTACATGACTCTATCTCACCATATATCTATCTCTCCCTCTTCCTCTTCCTCTTTATCTCTTTATCTCTTTATCTCTTCCTCTATATCTATCCCTCTCTATCTCTCCCCATCTATCTCCCTCTATCT